>CAAKHG010049587.1:0-10957 GCA_901007715.1 Dactylopterus volitans | reverse complement strand
CAGTAACTGCAGCTGCCGAGATTCAGTGGTGAATCACACGAAACTTTCCCCTCCCTTTGATACCCCCAAATGTAAATATGGGATAAAGGCAATGGGTGTGAACTGTGTCTTTCTTTTCATTCCATTTCCACAGGGATCCTCATTTTGCTCCAAACCCGAAACGCCGTTCCAAACCGTCCTCGCCCAGAATGGCCAAAACGCAAACTGACAGAGAAGTTTAGAGCCCAGGCAGAATCGGATGAATGAGCCTGTTCTCGAGTGGTCCATTCACTGCGGAGCACAAAAGCAAACTGACCATGTTTGTGCAACTTTCATCCATGTATGTTTTCCCTGAATATGATTTCCGTCCTATTAGCCGCCTTTCTTTCTCCCCCCTGCATTCTGATGCTAATTCAAGTTTATCAATACAGTGGCATGAGGAGGGGCCGGGCTCATGCTCGCTTTAAGGGCTGCATTGGAGCAAATACAAAGGTTGAAGGAGGGATTTGTCAGTAGAAGCCTGGAAGGCCAACTACATCGGCACTTGAGGCTGTTTAATGGGGCCCTTCTGGTCTCTCGAGGACCTGGGGACAATGCTGTAACTCTGTGTGGACGGACTTTGCACCTGCCAAACACAAAACTATGTTTTTGTTTGTGGCCGGACAAATCGACAGCTTCCCTCCACGCGGCATTATTCCCTCCACATGAGCGACACGCAGTGAAAGTCGGCTCCGGATTACAAATGCCGTCCCAGACTCTGAAGACACAACGTAAACTTCAAAAAAAAAAACTTTGTTTCAGAAGTAGACTTGTGCATCTCCGTCGACAGTGAAGTGCATCTCTACGTACACGGGGGGGTCAAATTTGGCTTCTGGGAAAGCAGTCCTGACACCCGTTTCATAGAGGTGCGAGCAGCAGGCTGCACGTCTTGGTCAAAATGATACTTTAGCCTGAAGTTTAAAGCTGTGACGCGTTGCCCCCGCGAGCAGTCGAGAACCCGCTCCACGTCTGTGGCAACACACACTGCTGTGTACCAACAACAGCAATGCCATGCGCTCAGTTTGATTTTTGGCTAAACAAATGAGTCCATTATTTGAATACTCAGAAATAATAATGATAATACTGATACTCAAGAACACTACATGATAATACTCAAAAGCTAGTCGTGAAAAGTGCAGCTTTTACATATCTGATTGCACCCATGTTGGAAATAAAAGTGATGCAGCAAGCAGGAAGTTTCTTACCGTGTGTCTTGGAGCTCAGCCCTCCATAGCTCGCCTTTTTACTGCTTTGATGCTTCTTGACTAGGAAAGACCGCGGCATGGTGTCGGCCTCTTCACCGGAGTTGAGCTGCCGGTTAACGGAAGCAGCTGTCGCCGGTGGTGTGAGAGAGAGGGAGAGAGAGAGAGAGAGCGTGTGTGTGTGTGTGTGTGTGTGTGTCCAGCAGCTGACTGGAGACTTTCAGGTCTGAACCATGGGCTCACAGTTTCCATACACACCAGTTGAACCAATTGCAATGAAAGGACAAGTGCAGGGGGCGGGCTCTGCATTGTCAATCAGCAGACCCCAACAAAACAGGTGTATGAATGGTGATGGCAAACACCCACCCTCCAACCCCCAACCACTCCCACCCCCCGCATCCCTCCCACCGCCCCCAACCACCCCACCACCACCTGAAAACGGGCCTGGATGCATGCACCAGAACCCTCTCGGTTCTGCCAAAGTCACAGCGACACACACACACCCCAGAGAGGCGCATACATGAGTCATTCTGAGAGCGCTCACGCTCTGTTATCCAAATCTTCTTTCTCTTTTTCTGCATACGTTAAGCCAAAAAAAAACAAAAAAACAACCAACATTCAACTGTCAAATTGTTCAGCTCCTAGAAGACATTTATTCTTCCTTTCAAACTTTTTCAGAACTTCCTTCGATACCTAGCTTTTTCTTCTAATAAAGCCATTTAAATGCATGCACTAACTAACTTTTACTTTACAAATGTTCAGCCTTCTAAATGTTAACACAAATAACAGTTTTGCCTCATTTGGGCTTTTTTCTCTACCTTATTTTGTGTCCCTTCAGCTGTGTTCAGCCTTTCAGCATTCACACACAACTTCTGCAGGAAACGCTACTTTTACTAGTTGACTATGTTCTTCATTTCTTAGAAGAATTCATGTTCAGATCTTTCTTTTCCTGTCGAGAGTCGGAGAGTTTGCTGAAACTGCAAACTCGGTTATGATATTTTGAGTGAAGTGTGAATGTTTTAGCACTCAAAACGTTCGGGGCATCCCGGTTCATGCGTTTTTATTGAAATGGAGTCAACTGAATGTACCCCAGCGGAGCAAAAGTCAGCTGTAAACATTTTTTTCAGACATCTTATTCATTTTTGCTGACTTACAAGCCGTTGATTTGAGAACCGTGTTGGAACCGACCGTCTCACTGGGCCATCTGAAGATTCATGTGGGGAATATTTCCCTGCCTTCTCAGCGGTGAGGGAAAGACTTGGAGCCGCAGGTTTGACATTTCATGTACCAGCCAGAGAAATATTGCCAAAAGGAGACTAATCCAGCCCCAGAAGATTCACTGAGATGTTAAATTATAAAAATGTAAACTCCAAAAACAAACAAACAAGGGATGTTGAGGTTTCTCCCAGCTCCTTAAATACAACAATCTGCTCTGTTGTTAATAGATCTGTTGCTGAAAGCATTAAATGGTTTGGTTAACGCCAAATTGATAACTAAATACAAATATGCGATGACCAGTGGAATTAGAGCAGTGCAGCATACATCATGTGTCTCATTACAGTATATACTTAATATACAGTATAGTAGTAATTTCCTGCATCTCTGTGTTTGGGCTTTATGTTCATAACAATTCCATCTTTCATTAAAGGTTTATTCGATAAAGATGAAATAAATATTATCCAAGGGTTAAGTCAGGCTACTGTGATAGATGGACTCCGCCTCCATTTATGAATATACTTTCTATTTTACCGCCTCGTTCATTTGAAGTGATGTGTTTTCTGTCTGCCTCAGTTTTTCCAATTCATTTGACTGTGTCCTCCCTGTAAAGCTCCAACTGTCATCATTTAATAGGTGGTTTTCTTAATTACAGCAAATGAATGATGTTTATTTAGAATACACGAGCTGCATGTCAGTTATGAATCCTTTCAGGCCTTTTATACATACGGAATTAAGCCAGTCTGATGGTTTCAATTGCAGCACAACAGCTGCACACGTGCTGGACTCTTTTTATGGACTTTAGAATAAAAAGAAGACATTTGGTAAGTATGCTCATAGAGAATTTATAAGTGTACATTAAAAAAAAAAAAACATTCCTAACATTAGAATTCTTTTCCCAACATCTCTAAATGTGTGAATTCAAATAGATCAAGTACAAAAAAAAAAAAGCACAAAAATGCTGTGAGAGCACAGATGAGGACTTCAGGATACACGATAACCTCCTCACAGCGAACGACGCTGAAGATGACGCGACGCTGCTGAGTCAGCAATATTGCATAAAACTCAGACGCTCACAGATCCATTCATGTTTTTTGTGACTGTGTATGCAAACTAAAAACAACAACAACAACAAAAAAAAACCATCTAAAAAATAGCAACTACATTAAGGGATGACACGATAACATGGATTGACTCCATGGAATCTCGCAAGATGAAGATTATAAGATATTTCCAAATGATCTACAACCACAGAAATAGCAAGTTAGGAATTTTCTGCAGGAAATGCGTGTCAGTGTGCTGCGCGCAGTCATAGAAGCCATGCTGAAACTGGCAAAATTAATGCCGCAAGAAAAAAAAATAAAAGCAGAAAAAAAAGCTGAGACATTTGAATGGATATTCGAACGGTTTCCGTTCCTGGGCAGAAGTAATTGGCCAGCAAAAACTTAAAAGGGCAAAAGAAGAAGAAGATGGAGCTGCATGAGAAGAGGGCGAAGAGGAAGATGGAGCCTCTCAGTTTATTGAGGTGATGGACTGAGGCCGTGAACTCTGCACTGAATCTGAAGAATCGACGCGTTCTCATGGCACATATTCTTCTTCTGTTGTTTCTCCACTCCTCCCCTCCCAATGTACGGTCGCTCGGAGCAGCAGACAGATCTGGTCAATGTGTCATATCGCGATATATCATGATGCCCAGAACAACAACAATGGCATCTGCTGTTAGATGTTAACGTGGCTCTCGTCTCCCCTCCAGGCCGGTCTGGGCGTGGCCATCACCTGGTACTTGGCCGGCTGGAGGACCACGCCGAACTTGCCCTCCAGGCTGGGCAGAGCGTGGCCTGCTGGGACGGAGAGGGTGAAGCGCTGCAGGATCCAGGACAGGAAGAGGAAAAGCTCCATCTTGGCCAGGGCCTCGCCCAGACACACCCGGATGCCGGCGCCGAACGGCAGGTAGCTGGGTGACGGGATGATCACGCTGGTGCCGTCACTGCTCAAGAACCGGCCTGTGGAGGAGGAACACGAGAGCAATGCTTCCAGCGTGGCTGCCAACAAACCGAAGGCAGCTTTTTTTTATCATGCAAGCTGGCCAAAGACTGTGCGCAAACAAGCATGTTTTTGTGCGTTTTCAGCACCCCCCGGTGGACAGACGGCGCAAACGCCCTCACGCGTCCTCAGCAAGGCGATCGAAACAGCTGCTGAGGTTCAAGCTCACTTCCAGCTGTGAGGCACAAATGTTATGTGTGACGATAAAGCTTGTGATGCTTGGTGGGAAGATAACTGCAGCCAACTTTGGTGGAAATTTCGCCAACTTGTGGCCTGTGAAGCAATTTTTAAACATCTCTATCTATCTATAAAATAAAGGGATTTCTGTCTTCATGCCGAACTGCTCATACATACTGAACCGCTGATCCCACCTATGTCAAATTCGGCGAGTGTGTCACTTGGGCCTTGAGTGAGTGAAATGTAGAATTTGGTGCGATTTGGACACGTGACATGTTTGATATGGAAAAAACAAACAAACTAGAGAACGGCATCATAAGGCAATCACCAGCAATCATGCACACACACACACATTCGTATATTAAATGCAAATCTCAGCAGAAAGCAAAAAGTGACCCCCCCCGCCCACCTTCATGACATCATCATCAAAGTTACTGAACCGGCACTACTTTTAATAAAATCTAATGTGGCTGCAGCATGAAAAACAGACCTAGTTTTGACCTGCAGCGCCCCCCGCTGGTCACATTGCTTTTTTTTTTGTATAAGCCCAGGCAGTCCTGAGTCTAAATATCCATTTTTAAAATTTACCGAGTTACTGCCAGACTATAAAGTGAAATAAACAAATACGTTGTGTTTGTCAGGTCCTCCACCGGCAACCAGCTGTGCAGACTGTTTCTAATCGTAAACTGACAGTCCAATCAGCCAAGGACGGCTAATTTACTGCTCATTTTCTTGCACGTGCGTCGGTCGTGGACAAGGACATTTTTTTTCATTCATGCGCTTTTTTTTTTTTTCCCCAGGATAAAACTCGCAGCTGTTTCTCACCAGGGTCAAAGAGCTCGGGCTGTTTCCATTCTGTCTCGTCATGGTGCAGGGACCACAGGTTGATGATGACCCTGGTTCCTTTCCTCACCGTGAACTCCCCGATGCTGCACAGAGACGCAGAGACATAAGTCTGGAGAAGCGTTTGGCGTGAGGAGCCTCCGGCGTGACCTCGGCGCCATGCTGTGGTCAGCTGTTGGTGGGCGTCCTCCACGCGTACCTGGTGTCTGTGAGCGCCACGTGAGGGATGAGCAGAGGGGCGACGGGGCGGATTCGTAGCACCTCCCTGATGGTGGCCTCCAGGTAGGGCAGCCGGCCTCGGTCACCAAGGTGAGGGGCCCGGCCCACCCCCACCTTACTGTCTAGCTCCTCCTGGATACAGCTTTGCACCTGACCGCACGCACACACACACGCACACACACACACACACACACACACACACCAAAGATATCCAGTATGTATGCTTCATGAGATATACTTAATTAAATGCTAACGTTTCGTCTTATCCATCAGGGGTTTGGAAAAAAAAACTCATAATTCATCTAATTTTCTGTCTCTTTCTTCTTGACAAACATTTGAACAAACGCAAATCTGACAAGAGCCTCACTGATCTGAATTTTACGTGACCTTGAAATTTCTTGCTCATTTGCTCATAGAAATTTTAAGATTTTCGCTTCAAAAAACAAAATCAGGTTTATAATGATTGATAGATATTTGGGACGGTCAAATCTTTTATATCTATAATAACCAGATATGTAATTTTCATTAAAAATAAATTAAAAAAAATTGCCACCAAGTCATTATCTTTTCTTTTTCTATTGAATTTTCAGATAATTTCTTTTCTTTTGCTCCAGCTATCGGTAGCAGGTACAGAATCAGTAGTTATCAGTAGTTATCTCTTGCTATCTGTAGCAGTGGCTAGCTACAGCTATCAATAGCAATCAATAACTATCAGTAGCCTTCACATCAGTAGCTATGAGTGGCCATCTAAAATTCATGTAAAAAGGGCATGATGTACACTTGTAAAATATAAATGTCACCATTCGATGCGCCGCACCAGATGAGTCAAAAGCTACTTTGCATCTGCAGACCACTGGCATGTACCAACGTGTCCAACCTCATGACAAAAGCACGTCTACAGACACTGGGAGGACGCAGCGTGAGCGCGGCGCAGGCCGGACTGGCGTCTGCCCCGGGCGTGACTTACCCCGCCTCCTCCTCATGCTCCTCTGGCCTCACCTGTGGGTGATGGATGAGGTAGGTGACGGCCCATTTGAGGACGGTGGTGGTGGTCTCCACCCCGGCGCCGAAAATGTCCCCCACCGTCATGAGCACGTGGTCATCGGAGAGGCCCACCGCCTCGGCGCTGATCTCCGCCGTGTTGTTGTTCTCGGCGCTGCGCTTGGCCCTCAGCAGCGCGTCCAGCAGGTCTCTCTGCACGTGGTCGCTGTAGTCCACCTGCACACACCGCACACACACACACACACACACACACACACACCATCGCGCAGTTTACTTGCTTCTGTAAAACTTATCCCTGTACGCTGTGTAATAATTCTCAGCAAATATGTAGAAAAAACACACTGACTAATTAGTATTCTAGATGTACTTGTGACTGACCTGAAAAAACACATTTTTAAAAATATATATATATAATTCAATTTTTTCATTATTATTTTTTTATTTCCTTATTTAAAAAATACACAGTTTTAATAGTTTTCTTGCCAGGAGTGTGTTTTTAAAAAATTGTTTCTTTTTTTTTTTTTTGCTAACATCCTGGTCATTTGTTGGTAATTTAATAATTTTCTCATGTCTCTAAAAGAAATTAAGTGAATTTGTTTGCTTGTTGACAGTCAACATGGGAGTCCAGGACCAATAAAGTTCAAAAACCAAGCTTCGTATTCATGTCAGCTCACAGAGGCCAGTGCGCTCACCTGTGCTTGCGTGGGGTTGCGTGGCAACAGCGTCGACCTGTTTAGAGGCCGCGTACTAAAGGAGTAGAATAAAAAAAAAAAACTACTGCACCTTGTGTTCATTGTATTTCCTGTGCAGGAGTTCGTCTCGCACGGCAACACACTGCTTCAGAAGGCGCAGGTCTGCGTTGGGAAAAACCTGGAAGAACAGACAGGGATCGCCTGTTGATTTTCCTGCGGTCGGTACTGTGAGCGTCCTCAATCCACACGGCGTAATCCTACTTAAAAAATGTCTCAGTTTATGTGTTTAAATATAGTGTTTCTCTTATTCCTCCCTGCTGATTGCATCATTTCGCACAGGCGTCAGTCTCACACTCCTCCAGTGTCTCGTCTACCTGTAACCAGGGGAAAATGTCCACCAGGCTGTCTTTGGCCACGGTGTCCACGATGCCCTGGCTGTAGCGCAGCATGGCCTCGAACTCGGGGTCGCCTCTGCTGTACGACGAGTTGAAGCAGAGCGCGCAGATGACGTTGGTGACGGCTCGGGTCAGCTCGGGAGACAGGTCCAGGGTCCTGTGGGCGCCGGCCGCCTCGGACAGGACGGAGCACAGCGACTGGGCCTCGGCGCAGACTGAAGACGACACAGCCGGAACAATCACCTTCACGCGCACGGACGCTAAACGCTTACTTTGAAAACGGGGCCCTACTGAGGAGAACGAGTCAAAGTACTGGGGGTTGAGGTGAATTTGAAAGGGTCTTGAACTAAAGTCTGAAGTGTAAAACAAGTACTGTTTTACCAGCTGAGCAATAAGAGACTTCAAGTCAGTGCATTTTTTTTTTTTTTTTTTTTGCAGTCCAACCTGCTAACAGATGATATTTCAATGCTGAAATGTGTAACTGAATTGCTGAAGCGACGCAAAACATGTAGAAAAAAGCTCAAATGAAGCACAAATACCCTTAGTGCTAAAACCTAAGACAGCTTAATATTTTAATTTTTAAATACTAAAAGTATGAAATAGCAACATCAAAGCATTTTCACGGCACATTTTTGTATAAAAAAAAGCTTTGAATGGAAGAATAAGTGCTTTTCAAAAGCTGAGCATATGATAGTTGATGGTTTCTGTGGCTTCAAATTTGCAGTAGTAAGTAGTTAACCAGCAAAACGCGTACAAAAACGCGTACAAAAAATTCACAGGAGGAGGATTTTGATAACAAAGATGCTCTCGGCATTGATACTTAATCATCAGACAATAGGGAACATTAAATTTTTGGATTGAGGAGATCCTCAACAATTATAAGAGCTGATTTAAAGTATAGCAAATTAAATGTGCTATACAGTTAATAAACTCAAAGGACAGATCAGTGATACAAATGTCTTGTCTAGCATTTGTTTTGAAAAAATTAAATTATCCTTCATTTTGACCCCTTAGAACACACCTCAAGGACCCCTTGAAGTCTCTAGATACCAATTTGACAGAACCTGATCTGCGGTCCTCCAAACCTGGACCGAGCAGGACAGAAATATGGATCACATCTCCTCTATGACTCGGGTGAAGGAGTCAGAGCTTTGAGTCATGCCAGCGCACTCACTGATATTCTGGATGGAGGCAGAGCCTTCTCCAAACATGCACAGAGCTCCGTGCACTATCTTCCTGTGGAACCTCCAGGTGGCGCTGTAGTCTCCAAAAGCGATGTCTTTGCCGTCTCTGGTCAGGACGTCGGTGGTCACCTTCATCGACACACACAGGACAAGGTGGGAGAGAGGAAACATGAACGCCTGCCACGCGCGAGGCAAACGGGGAGAGCGAAGGAGCGCGATACCCACGGTTCTGGGTCTCCCTGCGAACGTCTTTCCCTTCTTCAGCAGCACTTCCTTGGCGTGAGCGTGCCGGTTGACGATGACGACGCGGTGGGAGCCCATCATCAAAGAGTACGTCTCTCCGTATTTCTCCTGCAGCTCGGTGAAAAGCACGTGAGGCGGGTTCGGGCTGCGCAGACTGAGCAAGCTGCCGATGAGAGGGAGCGAGGGGAGGCTGGGAGGCCCCCGGGGGCCCTGAGGTGCCGACCTGGTCTTCAGCTGGAGGGCTAAGAAAGCCAGGCCCACGGCCACAAACACGCACGCACAGAGGAACCAAGCCATATCACAAAGCAGAGGGGTCCGGATCAGTGGAGCATCTCTCGAGAGGAGCTCTGCAAAGGCGCCGAGCCGCTGCTGCGACGGCGTTTTATGCGGCTCCTTCAATGCCACATCCTTGACTGGGAGTGTTCCCAACCGTGCCGGTTTAAACAAGATAAGACCACACTTGGGTCCAACAATGAAGCCGACCTCCATATAGCCCAGAGCAAACGCGGCGGGTGTGACGGTTCCTCTGCATTTCACGTTTTATTTCACGGAAAAAACAAAACAAAATAAAGAAAAAAAAACAACATATAGTCCATTCATAAATTATGGTGCAGTGGTAATCTGAGTCTACACACAGAACAACTGATATAATTGTAGAAAAACTATGTTCTGACTATCAAAACTATGCTTTTAAATGCATAATTTTAATAGTCAGAACATAGTTTTTCTACAATTATAACATATTATATGACGTTTCTTTTCCTTTTTTGGCCAGTTGCCTCGTAATTTACCGGTAATGTTACATTCTCAAATTGAATTCGCTGGATGAAAAATTAACTGCAAGAATAATTAATTACCAAAAGATTGCCCCGCCGAAAGACCCGGATCATCATGTTTATTTATTTATATTTCGAGTATCAGCCATGCTGGATCAGATTTCTTGTGTGTTTGGATACATGTGACAGTCTGAAAGAAATTCGATTTCTTTTTTTGGTACTTTTTCCTCATTAAAAAAACAAACAACCAACAAACAAAAAAAACATTACAGTCACCAGTATCGTCACGTGTGCCGTATATTTTTGTCCCTCCGCGGCTTCCGTCGCCAGCCAGAAACTCAAAATGGCTTCGGCGGACTCGCAGCCGCGGTTCGGCCAGTCCGTCAAAGGCTTGTTGTCCGATAAGGTGGGCTCCTGCGGCGGGGACGTGATCGCGCTGACCCGCCAGGTGCTGAAGGGCTCCCGCAGCCAGGAGGTAACGCGGCGGAACGTCATTTATTCACAGGAACAGACGCCGTCTTTTGCCTCCAGCTTCATCAGACGAGCGCCCCGAAAGCAACCGGAAACGCGATCGCAACGGTCAAATAATCAAAATAAAAGCTGCCGTCGTTGAGCTGGAACGTTTGCCGATGACGTCACGAGTAAAGACTCGTAGAAAAAAAAAGTAACTTTTGGAAAAACGCCTAAAGACTCCTTAACTTCTTTAATAATTAATTTGCCTTATTTGTTTTTATTTTGCCATTCTCATAACCTTTATATCCATCATATGTTGCTTGTCTAATGTCCTGGTAGGATGCTTATTTTCACTGTGCAAGGCTGCAATTTGTGGCTCTAATTTCAAAATGTTGAAATATGTAAATAGTACTTTTGGCACTCATAATGCTAATGCTAACACAAGATTGGACGAGATTAGACTCAGTTTTCACAACAAAGACTCCTCGGGAACAT
>CAAKHG010049586.1:25624-39567 GCA_901007715.1 Dactylopterus volitans | reverse complement strand
GGTGGGAATTTTTTTTTTTTTTTTTTTTTTTTTTTTTTTTTTTAAATATTTGGGAACATCTTGTTTTTCTCAGCAATTTATAGCCACTAAGAAAAGCAATTATAAAAGTCACAGTTGTTTCGCTGTGTCAGTCTAAAATTGTACATATTTTCTTCTTACAAAAATGTAACATTAACTCTTAAGTGAGTGTATATCTCGGCCATTTCCCCATTTAGACACACACACACACACACACACAGGCACGCTGAGGTCCTCAGTGTGTGGTCATGGAGGATACAGGAAGTCGAATCTAAACTGCGTTATCAACACACAAGCAAATAGTGAAGGATTGTAAACAGCCTCCCCACATCTGGAGAGCCGAAATCTGGACTTGCTTTCTTTGCCTTCTACAAACTCGGTTGTCTTCTAAATATCCCCAGTCAGGGGCAATGTAGCATGGAAGAAAGACCAAATGGACAGACTTGGACTCAACTGGGGTCAATTGGTTTCCATTAGCCTTTTCCCTCATTGGTGGTGGCTGAGTACTTCCAAAGTGCGCCCTTGCAACAAAGAACAATGGAGGCAAGAGTAAAGTGGAAGCAGCTTTTCATAATTAATGATGGAAATCCTAGCTGGAACCATAGTCAAGGACTTAAGGAAAAACACATGGAGCATATTATTGCCAGGTTTGATTTTATGATTATAAGAGATTAGCGTGGATTTAGTTTTTTCTTCCAGGTAATATTTTGGCACCAGTGTTCGCCAAAATGCTTGATGTATTTGGCAGGTGTTTCTGACATTTCTGACAAAAATGCATCATTGAAAACTACAAGCACGACCCCGACAGTATTTCATTCATGCTGACAAAACCACAGTTTAGATTATATGATGCATTTGACCATCCTAACCTGCTATCATCGCTCTCCCCCAGAACACAGAGTCTCTTTCATGTAATCGGGCAGGATCATGACTCTTAAAAACCACTTTTTGGGCTCCATCAGGCTTTTGAGGACGTCTCTTTTGAATCCCGATCTCCAGATGGTGCAGTAAAACACATCAAAGGTTGAAAGTAAAGGGAAGTTCTTTTCCACAGTTGAGATCCAGTCCGCTTTTGGAGCATGAAAGCATAGTACTCTGCTTTTGCACCTGCGCTGCGCTGCTGGACTGGTGGAACTCATCCGAGTGAGCGCACTGCGCTGTTTTTCATGCTGTGAATCTGTGTTGCTCTGAATGTGGCCTTAACTCACCTACAAGCGGTTTTCATTTGCATATCTCACGTAATGGATGCGCTTTCATTTTAATTAGTGCACCCGTTGGCACCGGCTCATGTCTCAGCCCCCATCTCACATGTGTTAGCGCAACGCGGCTCATTCATTTACACTTTACGTTTTTTTTTTTTTTTGTTTTTTTTTGACAGCATGTGCTCAGTTTTCATTAGTTCACTGCAGTTTACTATGTATAGTTCATCACACATGATTATACTTCACAGCAGTTTTTTTGAAATGGTGAAGACTGCAAACAAGGAAGGGTATAAACATTTTTGTAGTTATAAGGGATAAACTGCTTTAGTTTTGAAGGTTCAAGGAGAGGTAATTTCCCACACTTTCAAGAGCAGTCCTCCTGGGCTACCTCTCACAACAAAAGCCTTAGGCAAACTATCCAGAAAGTTTAAAGTGCATGGACAAGATGGAGGGGACGGTCGCATCAGTCTTGCTGTGGTGACACTGACGCAGACGTGACATTTCCAGCCAAGACACTTGGTTGATAATTAATAATTAGTCTCCAACTGTGTCCCTGACTGCCTGTGTACCTGCTGACTGTCACACAGTCAAAACTATGAATAACAGCAGCTTTTGACTGTTGCACCAGTGTTCACAACTGCAACATCGAAACTCATCTATCGTCATACCTGTGTTATCCAAACACCATGAAGGGTGAAAGCAAATACATTCCAGTTCCTACTTTAAATCAGCGCACGTCCCGTCTGCTGTGCTTGGGATTTTTTATTGTGTTCTCACAGTAAAGAGCCGTGACCAGTAACATGACCAGTGTTGTTCTTGCCTTATAGAGCGATGATCTCTGACCCGACCCAACAGTGTTTCTTATCTCATAGTGGGCTGTCATTGCCCGTCTGAGCTCCCCGTCACCTCTTGAGAATGTGAGGCATGCTGGTTCCTGGTACATCTCACCAAAAGGTCACCAGCCTGGAACCCGCGCGACCCCTGACTTTTGGCCCGTCCAGCCACTCATGACCAGTCACATCAAAGGAAAAGGCAGTGAGAGGAAGTCCTTGCTTGTCCACAGGGTTTAGCAGCAGGCATGGAGAGGTAGACAGGTGTAGACTTGCTTGCTTAACACGCACTTAATCTTTTTTTTTTTTTTTCCCCACACAACACTCGTTAATGTGTGTTGTCAGCACAAACTGATCATTGGCGTTCTATTGTGGCGGGGAACATCTGCACGTAGGTGTGTGACGCACGCACTGACAAAAACATTTCGATCTAACAGCATCTCGAGAAAACGGCTGGTTATCAATATCATGTGATGTGAATGTGTGTGTGGTGAGTGTGTGTGTGTGGCTTTGTTTTCCCAGATTGGCCTGAATTCCAGTCAGCATGCTGTGTGTCAAGAATGCTAGATTTGTGTAATGTGACAGCAGCAACAGGAACAAGCCATGTTTATGAGAGGAGACCTTTTCAGAGGCCCCTGAAGAGGCTGAAATCAGGGCTGCCTTCTTTTTTTTTTTAGTGAAATATATAAATATATAATTATTTGTATAATTATATTGGTGTAAAAAGTACAGCTGATCAAAGGATCTCTTGATGGATATATTCCTGTTTGCGCAACCTCATCTTGCGCAAAGAGTAATTCAGCTGTTTGAGAATGAGGTTTTGGGGGTTACCAATTTCCGTGTACCTCCTGAGGGTAATTGCAGTTTTCATGTGAAGGAAAAACGTTTTTTTTCTGTTTCAGGGAATCTTTGTGTTGTGGAGTGCGTTGTGATTTGCAACCCTTGGTTAGGTTTGCTAACAGTGAGCGTAACCTACCAATGCAGAGAGAAGCACAGGGAGTGTCTAACGTTAAGCAGTTCAGCTTACCCTCATCACTGTTCCAATGATTGGCCTTTTAATCTGAGCTTCAACTTTGCTTTTTTTCTTGCATTTTTTTTTTTTTTTTTTAGACTTTAAACAAATGCATGTTTTTTAGGACTTTATCCATGGTAACCTACTCTGAGATCAATGCAGCAGTGTTTGAAGATCTAATAAGGCTTTAAGCAGTTCAAGGAAGACTCCACAATTTATACCAACACCTTTTTAACATTTCTGTGAAAATCTAAATATTAATCCTGCGGCACAGATACGACATGAAAATTTGAGTCTGTTGGTCTGCAGGTCTGTTGCAAAATGTTTGGTATTTTGTTCTATTCCTGCTGAGGTCCTGTGTGAATGCTGGAGTCATAACAAGCCGTCAAGAGAGTGAGATTGTTGGCTGCTGTTGTAATGGAGACAAAACATGCAGTTTTAAAATTTCACAGAGCTCATTGTCTGAATCTTTTGTCGGACAATGAGATGAATGATCTGCTTGACTGTTTTGACAGCTTTTACAGCTTGACATCATGTGACATCAGCGTATGGGAAACATTGGTAATCGGTAAAGAGACAATGCAATTATTGTAGCACATCGCTGTCCTAAGAAAGCCCTTCTCATTTAATATGCAGACTTTTGATATGAACAAGACATGTCTGAATTATTTTTCATCTTACCACTCTCTGTGAGATATAAAGACTAACAAGAACAAATATTTCATGACCGGTGTGATTCTGTGCAAATAATTTGTCTGAAAAGTCAGACATGGTGTACAAAGGACTATAAACTGTCAAATTGAGTCCAGGCCTTCACCACTTTTCAAGGAGATTTCACTTTACACTGACTGAGTGGATTTTCTCGCTCTCAGTGAGTCTGTGGAAAACATCCATTGGAATGGAGTGGAGACCCCCTAACATGGCAACGTGGTCGGATTTGGAAATGGCACCCCAGAGGGAAGTGTTGAGTGGCTGAAAATGTGCCTCAAATGAGATCTTGTCAGCTTTTGTGCCAAAGATTTATCCGCTTTCTGTGTCATTTCATCATGTGTGGACCGTATTTTGACTGTTAAAATGCACTTACAATAAATCTGATTCATTGTTGCCATCAAATGCAAAAAAGAGGCGCCAAGATCCCCGGTGTGTGTGTGTGTGTGTGCGTGTACGTGCGTGCGTGCGTGCGCACATATTTTCAACCCTAGCGATTTCTCAGTTGTTGGTCCCAACTATGTAAAGAATTTTTCAATCTGCAATTATGGTTCCAGCCTTTCAATGTGATTATATTCACAACTTTGTTCATGGATTGTATCACAGCATTTTCATTCTTGCATCGAGTGATTTTTTTTTTTCCAGAGGGATTTATTTACTATTATATTAAAGACTGTAATTCTCCACTCAGTGGACACACACTTTATTAATGGTTTTGTTGTTTGCTATGTTTCTTTCCCTCACCCGAAAGCCTCCAACTATTGTCCCTGACTCATGATTGGGAGGCAAGTCTTGAATAAAATGCAAAATTTTCCTTTATAATCACAAGAGTTCCATTCTAAATGATCTCAGCTGTCACCTCATTTTGCAGTGAAAACAACAAAACAAGCAGCAGACAAGTTCCATTAATAGAGCTTAAAAAGTAATGAAAAATAAGCAAGAGGTTTCCTCTTCTCTGGTGCTAGAGGAGAGATGAATGTTCTGGTAAATTCACCAATTGCCTCCCACCGAGTGCTGACCACTGTTGTCTGTATTTCTTACCTCCTTCCGTGTCTGCTTGGCCTCTTTTTTTTTTTTTTTTTTTTTTTTTTTTTTTTTTCAATTTTTACAGAATGATCACCAAGCACCTCCCCTTCCTCCCAACCAGAATGCTCAACCCCCCGGAGGGAGCGTCTACTGCATCCATCTTCTCTAGTGGGGGTCTCTGCAAGCTCACTCCAAGGGAGGTTGTGCAATAATGAAGAAATGTTCTTACGGTGAACTCTAAACCACACTACCTTTTTATTGCTCAATGCAGGGGTTTATTTCGTAAAGTAGGGAGCCATTACAGCTTATCTTCTTATTAAAAAAAACACTGCCGGTGACTTCTGCTCTCTCTGGTTGTCATTCCATTCCTCATGCTATGATGTGTATCTGGGAAGGTTAGTCTCAGCCTGCATACCACCAGCAGCTTTAGAGGCTCGGCACATTCTTTTCTCCTTTAGGTAATCCCTAAATCACTGCTTCTGCTTACTTTCCCTGCCATTTCTTGACCTTTTTCCATGTGATTGTCTAAATTATGCAAGAGGAGTTTTTTTTTCTCCTCAGGGTCTTGGGTGCCAACAGCTTGATTGATGGCATGATTCTGTGATGAAACACTGGATGGTATTCCTCTGTCATTGTTTGATTTATCGCAGCAAAAAAAAAAAAAGGGAGAAAAAAAAGGCAGATCCATTACCTCATCGACCACGTGTGAAGTTTTTGTAAGGAATATTCTTTCAGGTCACTTGAACCTTTCAAAATGTAATCTTGGGGGATCTCGGTTTATAATGTACAGTTCAAGTTTGACATATCAGGGATGTTTTTGTCCTTCGTTTCTCTTCCGTCAGTCAGCTGACGCATGGGGTAGCAACAAAGTCCCTCCAAAGTCTCTATCTTATGAATCTTTTAGCCCTCAGATGGATTTCAATCTCAGCTTAACCCTCCTCAGTGGACTGTTGAAAAAAAGTTGTGTGTGACGTTCTTGGTCTTTTGGAAGCAGCTTACTGCTGCAACACCAGATTGATTTCAACATGAACAAATATATTTTAGTTTCCTCAGGGGGCAGGGGGGACGGTGGGGGTGACAGGGTGAGAACCGAGAGGCTGTATGAATGTGAGCATTGTCTGGCTGGGGCACACACACCTACACACACAAATTGCATTCTTCTTCTTGAGAAGACCTCGTTTGTGTGAACTGAGCATTTGTCCGCTTTAGATTTAACAATGAAACACCACATCATGTTCAGCTTTTGTGATCTTTCCACACCACTTTCTTTAGGGGCCAAGTGGAAAAGCAAAGTGTGGCCACGCTCACGTGAGAAGTGACCTTTGCCCCCCGTCTTTGAGCGGGGGGCCTGTAAATGTTCCCTTCAAATGTGCTGTTTTTCAGGAAATCCCCTCATCTTTTATGGGGAAACAGTGAAGGTTCTGCAACATTTCTGAAGTGGTTTAGTCTCATGTTGACAGTAACAAGTGAACTTCCTCCTTAACTCTGTTAAAGGAATAGTTTGACAGTTTGGGAAGTACGCTCATTGGCTGTCTCGAGAAGTTTCCGTATACATTCTATATACAGCTTTAATAAACACATCAAACCGAAGGCACAGTGGCGGAGACAAAACACAACTGTTTGCCACATTAAATATTTCTGGAAACAGTCAGCGTTTCACGCTACAAAAAGGCCCCTTTATGTGAATGGAAACTGGTGTATAGTGAGATCAGTAGTGTAAAAATAAGACGACGGCTAGCCAGTTCTGTTTTTAGAAGTTCTTGAGGAAAAAAAAAAGACTGTGTGTTACTGTATTTTGGGCAGGAGTGAACGTGAGGAGGGCGGCACAGGAGGAGGAAGACATTATAGGTGATTTTCCACCCTGTCTGCAGTACTTAAAACATACACACCTTGTGTTGTGTGAGGTTTCCACACAAAGCTGCCCTTGTGAAGCCTGGAACTGCCCAGGAAGCGAGATCAGACATGGTTAAGAGTGTGATGGTTGACTACACTAAGGATACAGTAGCTGGTTTGGTGTCGGGTGGCCTCAGGATAGCTTACAATAAAAGGTTGTGTAGTCTCTCTCACTGTGAACTCCCACAAAGCTTAAATAGACCGTCACTAGAGATGGAGGGGATAATGAAAGCAGTCATTTCCCTGTCGGCCAAATGATGTCAGCTACGGGGGCCACAGTTGTACGAACCTCGCTTCAAGTTGCCTCATCCAGATTAGCTCATAATGAACATGAGAAGTGTTTTGAAAACTACTAGATCCTGGATCATCAGGATCATGAGTTCCACATTCTGGGTTCCCAGGCCGCAGTGATCAAGCACTCTTCCCCTCTAATCAAAGCCAGCAGCTCCTAAGTGCGCGTGCAGCCTGGGCACGCCGCCCCTCACGTTCGCTCTTGCGCACAGTGGCATTATTATTCCACCACTATTTTCTCTCTGATGCACAGTCTCTGCCTGTCGGGATTAGCAGCTGAAGGATGGAGGCGAGTGAAGGAAGTCGCACCAGGCTTGTCATGCCTTCCCATGTCTTCCCACAGTGAAGAAAGAGGCTCTTCAAGCAGCGACAGCAGTGCAGCTTTTTCAGGCATTCCTTTGAAATGACCTTATAGGAAGAATACAGTCTGGCCGAGGGTGTAGCCGGGACGTGTAGAAAGAGACCACTGTGCAGAGCTGTCAGCAGGAATGGACAGATGAGAGGACGAGGCGTGGTGGGATGGAGAGAGAGCAAGGACGGGAGGGAGGACATCAAGGTAGACTTTCACCCATGACATCACCCTCAGGAAAAACTTCCCTCATTTGCAAGCGCTCTCTTTTTTTTTTTTCTCCTACGCACAACATGTGTTTAACATGTTAGCCGCGTTGCATGTAAAGTATCCCTGGTTTCCTGACAAGAATGTCAGAAGAATGAGTTACCAGAGCATGTGTGAAAGCGTTATTTGATTTAGAGGAAAAACAAACCCTTGTCTGGTTCGTTTAGCCGCTCAAAGGAGATTGCAGGACTACTTATCCACAGCTTCAGTGTACAGTAGAGATAGGATGTGGTGTGTGTGTACAGTAAGCATTCGCTGAAGCAGTTCCTTGTCCGTCAAAGCTACAGAGTTAATGAGGTGAACGATTTAAGCGAGCATGATGGAAAGGCTCATTTGTAGAGGCTATAATGTTTTCCTGTCCGATTAGCGTCACACATACATCATGAGACCCTTTGCTTGTGTATGAGTATGTGTGTGTGTGTGTGTGCACGCGTACATGCCTGGGTGTGCATGTTAAAATGGCTCATCCTGATCTGGTCAAACCTTAGCAACCTGATTGGACAAGGTTCTTTGTACTGTCATGTTCACATTCAAAAACAGACATAAGCTGTTTTCCATGCTACCGTAGATTTCTTGAGTTCCCAGAATCGTGGGTCAAAGTGCTCGCTGTGTACCTTTTTTTTTAAATGACCCAAAGTGAAAGGGAGTGGGGCATTCGCCTCATGGGGAGGTACTTAGCCATTAAGCTGAACTTAGCAAGGTCTTCTCATCAAGCGTCGGTGCCAAGCATGGCTGCTGCAGCCATCACTAGCAAGGAATGTCTCCTTTTAATTAAGAGTGGGTGGGAGGGGTTTGTGTCTTTTCTCACCAGGCACTGTAATCCCAACCTCCATTTTTGATGATTTACATGTTTAGCGAAACGTTTTCCAACCAGATGCCAGATCCAAGTTGCAGCTTCTAAAAGTGGCAAATGTTTACCCCGTGTGAGCCATCATTAACCCAGACCTCAGTGCATTTGTGTCAGTATTCAGTAACTTGCAGTAAGAGTTCGGGTTGGCTATTACTAGACATTTCTCAAGAGGTGGCATCAACACCAAAGCAAAACTCTGTCCATCCTTTGGTTTGAGAAATGAAAAGATTTTTTTGAATGCCAGAAAATCCAGATTTTTCAGATATCGACTGTTTTTGTCTGATAAACATTTGTATAAAAACTTTACCCCAGTAAAAGTGGCAACAACTAAGCTTAAATGAGGAACTTTCTGGTCAAAAGAAAAGTAAAAATCTGACCAGACATGTCTTGCAGTTTTGTGTCAGGCAAAATCTCATGCCTAGATGCAGGCCATAAACTCAAACTTCAGCATCCTCCTCCTTTCGCTGAGGAGATGCTGAAGTTTGGTCTACTTCAAACACATCTGCATTCGCAATTTGCCTCTGAGCTAAATATACATATTATGTGGCCTTCCTTGCGTATTTTGGTTATAAATCCCTGCCGAAGAATATGTTCCAAACTGTACACCTCATGTCACAAATGTTGGTTTAGCTGCACTAAATCTACCGTTGAAAAATGACTACTGTGTTTGAAGAGAAGTAAATAAGTCGAGTGCTTGGCGGTTGTTCAACATGATGTTCAAGGACAAATGTTATTTTCTATCCATACCTTTTCCTCCAGGATTAGCTGACTTTTTTTTTTTTGTCTTAGACATCACCAGAGGTTCAAGTACTTTCTTTGGCCCAGATATCTATTTGTGCCTTGTAACGCTTGTACGTCCCCAGCAACAATTGAGCAGGTCTGTTGTCAAGTCACAGTTCCTCAGCTGCACATTCCTGAGCAACTGTATCACACTGACCTTCCAATACAGACGCCATTTCTATCTTTCACTGGCCGTAAAACCATCATCTGATGTTTGAGGACACCATCATCACTCTTGCAGATGTGTTTTTTTTTCCTGTACTGTGTTCAAGAGGGATGTGAGGACATATCACATTGGAGGTAGCAGGTAATGATTTAATGCACTCTTGCATGAATGTCCAGTCAAGAGTCAACGGGCTAAATGTGTTTTGTTTTTTTTGTTGTTTTTTTTATCTGCAGCTGTAAAAGTAGGATGATGAGCACAACGGGAGTTCAGCCTTAAAGTGACTGGAGTGATTTGGGTGTATTTTTACAGGCAGAAGGAGAAGAAAAACTTGATAAAATCCAGTTGTAGTACATTTTAATTGTTTTGAATAATAACAGATTCCAGATTTTGTAAAACATTGAGGCATGATGTCAGGAACCTCTGAATGTCATCAAGACGACAGTCGCTTTATACAGTATGTACGCACAATTCACTTAAGAAGTCATATAACAGGAATGTGTGCCCGTACATATTTGATTCGCCAGAAGTGTATTTGCATCGATTTGATCCAGGAATCCTTCTGCATTAGTTTGCGCGTGGAAAGTAAGGCAGGGATAACGGTAATTTGTGCAATAACAACATTGTCTGAACAGTCACAGCCTTAATGTGGACTGGTGCATCTGTCATCTGAGCATGTGAAAAATGCAAATGTGTTTGACAGCCGCAGTGGAGGCAGAGTGCAGGATAAATAGTAGATAGTGTTGCACTCATATAAAAGTTTAGCACTGTGGACTTTCAACAAAATATTGCCAGATGCAGCCCTCAGCATCAGGGCCTCTGAGATATGCTTGGATAATCAGAGAGCACTTTGGCTGGGGCACTGATGGAGGTCTGATGGACACTGTTGAGGGTGGAGTGCAGAGTGCTATCACCTTGAGTCTTTACTACATCTGTAGCTCTTTTTCTGATTTACTGCAGCTGTCATGAACCTGAACATTGACCTCTGTGTATTTCACTATAAGTCCTACCATAGAAAGTCTTTGACACAGCTTGTCTCATTAAAATTCACTCGTTGCTCCTCACGAGGCACAGCTGAATCCAACTTATCCATTTATATACACATATACATGTATTTATTGCGTTGGCCAACACAACTGTGTCTCTCGGCTTGTTTGTGGGCATTGGCATACGTGCTTTTTGTCACAGAATCCCCATCAAGTCCATGGCGCCTGCCCAGGTCTATTTACATACCCCTGAATCAAGCAGGAGGTCCAGAGGAGAGCGACATGTAAATGCAGGTTTGGCTTGGCGCTCCTCTCTGCCCACATCAAGAGCGCTTTCCTCGGAGTGGCAGGGCCGTCCGACAGCTCTTACACAGGTTGTTCTTGAGCAAGGAGGGCAAACTCCGGGCTCAGCCTGAGTGGAAGTCATTCACCTCTACAGGTGCTCCTTTGAAATTTATGTGAGGGGGGGGGAGATGCACTGAAGTGGTACAAGATGTACACTTTTAAGAGACTTCAGGAATCTGTTTGCTTTTAAAGGCAGCGATTCCGTTTTGCCGTGTTTGACTTTAAGCTTTTTCAGTTTAAATCTGTTACATCAGAATTATCTTATGCCGTTTACAGTAAGTCATTCTGTTGTGTAGAATCAGCTTTTATTTTATTACTGTATTTAGTAAAAAGCCCTCCTTTATTCTTGAAACAGCAGTCTCCTAAAAGTCACATTAACATCGTGGTTCAGCTTAACTTCTAGTATCTCATTATCTCTATAACAACTGCCAAAAAGACAGAAAAAACATACCTGGATTATTTAAAGGGAGTCTATTATGCCCATTTCCAGCTCTAGTTTTGCATGATTCATCAGTAAATAAAATCCTTTAGTTACCTTATTGTTGTTTTTTTTATGCAGTCCTGCAGTTCATTCGTCTCAAACAAGCCATTGTAGCTCCTGTCTCTTTAAGTCCCGCCCCCTTGAAAGCCCACGTTCTTCTGATTAGTCAATTTCTGGATTTCTGATGGTCAAGTTTTCTCTGTTTTTATTATCTTATTTTGACTCAGCCAGCCATGTAAGTTCTCAACTGTCAAGATAAGGGATAAAATCTCCATCGTGGTGTATTGCTCGATTCAACATGTCTACCTGTCATCCTCGAGTTTCTTACATCCATATTTCTCTATGTTGTGCACATTTCCACCATGCCCAACACCTGTACTTTTTGATCATATTTTCTTGCTGTGTACTAATAGACAGTGAGTGGGGGCGATTGGGTTTTCTTGAGAATTGTTCCTCGACAGGAACCAGCCAAGTTCTGCCCGCTCGAGTTGCTTTAAAATGTTTGTAAGAGATAATACTTTGGAAGTTTAAAAAAAAATTGTCTGAACTGAGGTTTGTTTCTCTGGAAAGAGAAGAATTTGTGAACAAAACAATTGTGAAACACAATGAAAAGTTCAGCTTGACCCCAAATGTGTTTGATGTGCAAGGCCACAACTTACGGTATGTGAGAAGCAGAAGTGGATTATGTCAGATGTTCTTGTTTATGTTGCAAGCTCTTATTGCTTTAAACTGCAGGCTACCGCTGCCTCGGAAATAATACTGAATCTACTAAATGACATGTTGCTGTTCTACATGGCAGGTCTACTGGCAATTGCGTAATATAGTTCAGGGAAAGGGGCATGTCTCTGAACAATTTATATCTGCTGTTATTGAACCATGAAGGTACCATGCAGCTACCATGCAGGCTGTTTCTAGGCAGCTCTTGTTTTCTGTCACACAATCAAGTCTAATGGCAAACAACTTCATACTTGATTTCTGCTCTTCCGTCCTGAGGGGCTATTTTCATCCTGCCCAGTTGAATATTAGAACATGTGTTTTCAATTTTACTTTATTTTTTCATGTTTGGACCTTTATGTTTTTGAGTTTCACACAGCAGAGTCTCAGAGATCCTCCGTTTTGAATTGCTTTTTTCATTTTTCCCCCCGCATCTTCTTGATTGTGCGAGCCCAGGTGCCTTTTGATATGGCTATAAATCCATTATCACTAAAGATTGAGTCAAGCTATCAAACATAATGGCCCTTTTTCTTTTATCTTAAGAATTGAGAACTTGCATCAAAAACCCACTTTCGGTAAGTTTCTCATGTTAACCATGACAACGATGAAGCAGGAAAGTACAGTGAGTTTTCCCATGTTCAAGTCTTCCTGGGCCTCAGACAGTAGATCTGGCAGTAGGCGAGCACAGCTGCGTGTCCTGGGTCGGTGTACTCGAGTAATTCACCCTTTCCCCCAGATGACCCTCTGGTCCGAGCCAGGTCGTCCCTGAGAAGCTGAGGGACGCTTGGGTTAAAGAAGGAGGCGGAGGAGGCAGGTAAGCGTGTAGCAGCTCCTCCTTCGTCCGTAAACCGTGTCATGCGTGAGCTCCTCTGTTTGGTCTGTTGGCAAACTAAACAGATGAGTATCTTCAGATTGGTGTCTCCAAGGACTGCAGCAGCAGAGGGTGCAGCGAGGGAGCTGGATTGTGTGATCGAGGTTGCGCCATCGTTCGGGGAGGAAAATCCACCGTGCTCTTAAACTGATTTCATCAGTGTTTACTGCATTCCAGGTTTCACTGTGCACTCAAGTGTTGCAGTTGAGTTCTTGCTGTACTCTGGTTTCCTTCAGTACCCAGAACACTTGTACCTAAATCCCGGCAAACTCCGCTCCTCTTTCTGTGCTTGCTTTCTGCATTTAAGTATGCAAGTGCAGCTCATTGTCACATTCTTATGATGTGATTGTTGAATTTAAGATAAAAAGGTGTTAATGTGATAATGTGGTGGGGGGTTTTTTTTGTTTGTTTTTTTTAAATTACACTGGGGAAAAACAACCCACTTTTAATTTGCGGGATTTCGCCTTTCAGGTACCAAACAGTTTAACCATAATGTCGTCTGGATCTGATTCACCACTGTCAAAAGGAGTTTTTTTCATTAAATTCCCATCAGCCATTTGCTTCAGTCTTATTTCACAAAAGAGCTTCGTGTTTTTTGTCTGTTATCTTGCTCTCAGTTGCTCAAATACATTTTTTAAACATGTCTCAGAGCACACAGGAATGCGGATCCCTCTCTCCTAGCTCTTTTGCTCTCCTGGTGGTCGGTCAGCCATTCTGGTCCCCCCCCCCCGGCGACTCCGTCTAGGTGATTTGGCCAAGAATGCACCCGACACCACCTCACTCTTTGGCCTTTCAGGGGTAACCAAGCATATCTATCCAGGCTTTTCTCCCACATGTACGAGCCCTGGCTTTGTCTGACTGGGGAATCAGTCTTCAAAGGGAAGTGGTTGTTTGTGGGGAAAAGATAAAGCGGTTCAATTTGTGTCTGGTGATGTTTTGTGCATGGTCTTCGGAATGTCTTTGTCAAAGAAATACAAAGCTTTGTTTTTGTAAGTATGTGGGTTTGTTCATTGTGTTGTGTGCAGAAAAAAAACCCAGCAATGTGTGAATATTCCCATGTTCAAGTAAACGACAACAAACTTTTGCCTTCATGTCCTTCCCGGCATCACTCAAGCTGTGTTTGGAGGCAAAACGGAGGCCTGAGTGTGTGGTGGAAC
>CAAKHG010049586.1:0-25296 GCA_901007715.1 Dactylopterus volitans | reverse complement strand
TGTGTGTGTGTGTGTGTGTGTGTGTGTGTGTGGGGGTGTGTGGGGGGGTGGGTGGTTGGGGAGGGTTGTTTACAACGCCTTCACTCTCTGGAACTTATTTTCTTGCTGTGTAGTAATAGACAGTGAGAGCAGCGATTGGGTTTTTGGGTACTTGATCATCTATGAGAAGCAGAAGATGTTCTTGATGTTCTTGATGCAACCTCTCGGACTACAGGCTGCTTCTATGAAATAATATTGAATCTATTTCAATCAATCAATCAATCAATCAAACTTTATTTGTATAGCACCTTTCATACATTTCACAATGCAACACAAAGTGCTTCACGATATAAAATCAAATACAACTACTTGTTTCATTTTGACACTCCAAGCATCTCTTCAGTTCATATGCAGAGACCTCATCCATCATATCAGCTCTAATAACAACAGCCTCCTGTAATGGCAGGGAAGTGATTGGTTCAGCAGTAATAATCATTATGGAGGATTATAAATTAATTAATTCGATTTTGGTCTTGCATGTCTGAAGACTTCACGGCAAAGTGTCAGATTTCATATCTTTACACTGTTGTTGAATGTTTTAATGTTTAATCAGAGATCCACAGCAGAGTCTCTTATTTTCGGCCTCCTTTGACGAACACCTCTCCTCCGTCTCTCTGTGCTCCTTCTCCTCTCCAGTTAAAGCAGCTGGATAAAGCAGCAGCAGCAGCTCACACGTATTTCCAGGCCAATCCCGAACATGTGGAGATGGGTCAGGACCTGGAGCAGTACAAAGACCTACAGGGAGTCAAGGAGGACCACTTTGTGGACCGAGAAGCTCGGCCTCACCAAGTAAGACATGTATTCCGACTCACGTGCCTGAGCACTTCTCACTGAATCCGAATGACGTGTTGCTTTCAACCTTTTCCACCATGTCTGGCCAGTGCTTTTTAACTTTTTCTGCTTCGCATGTTTCCACACTGGGAAAAGTTGTCACTGTGTGAGAGGCCCCCCCTGTGTTAATGGCCATTTAAGTTTAATGACTGGAAACTTATTTAGCTCTGGCTGCTGTGAAGTTCTGAAAGCTGAAGAGTCTGGGAGTCTTTGTGTGCTGCCCCAGTGACTTTTCTTTCACCTTTTTCTCACCATGCTCACATTTCCCTCTCCGCTAGTGTCTTTATCTTCACGTCCATCTGCTACACGCAGCTTGAGCTTCGACAGTCCGAGAGAAGCTACAGACCCCATCGGGGCAAATCTGATCTCATCCATCCCTGCTGTACCTCCGACTTAACGGTTATAAACGTGAAGCTTGAATTAGAGCTGTGCGGCACGCATCTCTGCCAGCCGCACACAAGATGGCAGTGGAGTTTTTAATGCCACCGGAAAAAAACTAAACGAAAGGTCAAATCATGTAGGAGCTTAAGCTAATAAAAGTTCATCAACAGTTTTGCTGAAATCAGTGCAAGAGAGGAAAGAGACTCAGGACTGGAATGTGTTGGAGGATGTGTGATGCTAACAAGTGGACCAGTCACAGTTGTTGTTGTTGTTGTTGACACAGAGGTGTAAATCAGCCTCGACTGTTCAGCCTCACTTTTACATATTATGTGATTAAAGATGCAATCATTCATTGATTTGCTGTCAACTGTTGAATTCTTCCCATCCATTTTGGTTATGGGCTGATAACTGAAAATCAATTTGAGGAACCTTTTGAAGAGAAGTTCCCATTCGCTGATTTCAGCTTCTCAATCGTGAATTTTTTTTTTTTTTGGTGTCTCTAGTCCTCCATGACAGTCAACTGAATATTAACTTTTTAGCTTGTGGACAAAACAAGACGTTTGAGGACATCTTGCATTTTTTGGGAAACACATTCTATATGACTTTCTTACATTTTATAGATCAAACAACATAGAAGTTAAGTAAGCAACCAATTATAAAAAGAGATTATTGTCGCTTTTATGTGTAGAGGCACACATAACCTTTGCACCGCTCCGTGTTATTTTCTTTCACTCTGGAACAGTTTCATTGCACCTTGGAGCTTTGCCCTATTATGTTTCTGCAAGCAGCCTTTGTGAAACATTCCAGGCCAAAGCAAATTTTCTGTCTTTTCTCTGTCTACAATAATTGGTCTCTCCAAAACAGATGATCATCACAGTAATCTTCAGGTGCACCGGAGGTTGTGAAACAGCTTTAATGAACAGGTTTGCCATCTTTGTTTCATCCTCTCATCACTCCCGTCCATCTCTCCTCCATCGCAGCGCTCCTTCACTGCGGCAGTGAGGTTTTATGATAAAGGAGACTATGAGGGAGCCATCGATTTGTTCGAGGAGGCCCTGGTGGAGTACTACAAAGCAGACGTGGAGTGCCGGGCTCTCTGTCAGGGGCCGCAGAGGTTCGAGGGCCACGATCACCTTCGCTATCATTACAGCCTCCATGAACTCATATCAGGTAAGAATTAAGAAGTAAACAGACTTGAGTGCACAGAAACCAGCTGCCAACGCGGATGAATAAAGCCAATGTACAGACGTGTGGAAAAGAGGACCGGTGAAAGCAAACGCTCCGTCTTTCTTCTCTGTTTGGGCACAGACGCGACACAATGTTTGGATATGATCAGCTCTGTTTATTCTTCTGAAAGCTACAACAAGAGCCGTGATTAACCGTTTAATTAGAACCAGCACTTTAATTTTTAGGTTGGTCTTGATGGTTTTACTATGTTTAGCAGATGTTGATATGACAGCCAGCACTCCTTTTTTATAAGTATTTTTTTTCCGTTACATGGCATTGCGTGCACGGCCATATCAGTGATTCTGATCACGTATTGCAGCTCATTAAGAGGAATCCTCTGCAAGTAAATACCACTGTAAATACCACTTGCAGTTTCATAAATCCTTTTTAGAGCTGATTCTAATGAGTCCTGGAGTTTCATTTCTCACATCTAAGCAGTGGGTCTGTTTGTGTTCGGAGCATTTCATCAACTATCGTGACTGACCCACCAACACTAAACACCATGGCCCGGAGCCCGAGATGGGCTTTGCTGTGCTGTGAGAGCCAGCGGAGGCTTAGAGACGAGGCCAAACAGCCCTCTTCATGCTCACTGGCTGACCGAATCCGCCTGGCAGTGGTTTGGCACCGGATGTCGGTCGGAACTGGGTCAAAGGGGAAAATAGAAGATACAAAAAAGGGCATCAAATTTGAAATCGGAGTCTTAAATCTGTTTCACATTTCAAGGCACATAGCACATTGCTTTCAAACATGAAATTTTTTATTGTTTTATTGCTTTAGCATCGTTGTTACATCCATTACATTACCATCAGATTGTATCGAATTATGCACTATTATTTTAAGCAAAGTTTGTTTTCATCAGTTGCAGACCTTTCCCCTGCTTTTGCCAGTTCAGTGCAAAACCACACCACAGTATGAAATTACAAATTCAAGGAAAACATTCTCAAGACAATGTAGTGACTTTAAAAGAAAACACGAGGAACACGAGGCAGAATTTAGTGTTCTCATTCTGAAAACTTTTTTCACGTTTTAATTGGTGTGAATCTGCTAACACAGGTGATGTAATTAGAGAATAGTCCAGACAGTGAGATGCACAAACTTCTGCTGATGTGTTTGTGTGAAATTGTGTGCTTTTAATAGCGGCTAACTTACAGTAGTTAGTAATGTTGACTGCAGATAGCAGACTGACCGAACCCCAAAACAACCCAGTCTTTTCTGTCTTTTCTGTCACTTGACCTTGTGTCATAACTGCATCTTCCAGGCTTAAATTAGCTTAGGTATATTTTCATGTTTCAGCCCATTAACAAATTAAAAATGTCCCGGGAGCTTTTAGAACTTCCCACCAGCACCTGGACACTTGAACCTGGAAACCTTGTCGAAGTATACATACAATCAGCCACACGATTTTACAAACTTAAAAATAAATGACAAAAATAGGTAACTGATTTCTTAGTATATATTTTTCTTTCAAATGATGTAAGTTAAGAATGCAAAAAGTGTTGAATTCATCAAACTAGCAGCCAAACAGAAAAGCCTCAGTATTGTTAAAGCATCAGTATTTGATACCAAACACCATATTTTGTTTGTTTTGTTACCATTTTTATTTAGTGCAGAAAGAGGTGTAGACTTGAGTTTGCCAAGTGTGTTTGATGCAAAGGTCACTAACGATTAAATGTTTACTTGCGCACATGCCGCTTTTTGCTCCATTCTGCTTTTGTTGACACGATTTGGGTCTTTCTCGCTGGAAACGGAGGTGGCCTGTGCGCAGTAGCCACAGTTTAATTGCTTACAAGTGTGCTTTCTTTCAAATATGTATGGCCCGGTCGCATAAACACTGAAAAGACAGCTAATTCATTTTGGCTGGTCTTTATTTTGCTTAGAATCAGAGGATTGTTTTCCATAGCACCACTGTAGAGGAGGCTGTGGTCATGATTTCTTCAGCATGTATGTGGTTTTGTGAGTTTAATAAAAAAATAAAAAGAGGATTTCATAGAATTAATTTCTTAAGTTTTTAAGAAAGCAGCAAATGACCCTGGAAGTGCATCTTGTACAGTACGGCATGACTCTGGACTCGAGTCAGGTCTCTGCTCCTCAGAGAGTCCGGAAAAAGTTAAACAGACCACAACTCTGATGTCCATCAGGAAACTGGTGCTGCAGCTGCTCAACAGTGACCTCAGTCTGCACACACAAGCATCAATGCAATCTGCCAGCTCTCCACTCAAGACCCCACAGGAAACTATACGTACTGTAGCTCCCTGTGAAATTCCCTGAAGAATGAACAAACAACAGGTTTATCACCGATTGAGGAAAAACAAACGCATGAAAGTGCTATACTGCTGAAAAGAAAAAAGGAAATTTATTTGACTGACTTCACACCAGCAGGAAATGACAGCGTGCTGACCTGCTTGTTTGTGATAGGATTCACAAGACTGTGAGATGAATCCTAACTCGATCCTCCGTCAAAATTGGAGAACGGTAGACACGAACAGGCAGTTTTGAGCATTTGTTTTTGCACAAGTCCTCATTATTGCAAGGGTTCAGACGCTTATTCATTTATACATATACACACTTCCTTGCATGGATGAAAATGTGGGGCTTGAGTTAGTGTAGCGTGAGAGGTCATGTTAGATGAAGTCATCCACATTCATCCATGTTGTCTCTTTCCCATGCTGGTATTGATTGTCTACTTTGACTCTTATGTATTGTAGACAGGAAGATGAATAAATGTGAGGCCAGTTGCTGTATTTCACCGGTGTAACAATCCTGTTTTGTGTCAGAGCTTTAAGATGAGCTGCAGCTAGTTTTCATCAGACTGATTAAAACGCTGCTCCGCTCAACGCTGGCTGACATCTTGCGGATGATCTCAGAGGAGTTAATGGCTGTGAGGCAATATTGTGATTGCGGCCATATTGAATTTGCTGTCTTCATTAAGCACCCGACCACACAAGAGTTTTGACTGAATCAATAAGCCTGGCAGACCGAAGTGGAAAACATTGAGTGGTCGAATATTTGCAGTTGTGAAGCAGTGCAAATACTGTGCAATTTTTAAATGTAGCTTTTTTTTCTGTTAACATTCGGAACAACGTCCTTCATAAACACTTGTGCAGGTATTTAAATCTGTGTATAACAGTGTTTATTCCAGGATGAACAGGCTGAAGTTTTGTGTAAAATCATGTGCAATGCTGTTACCAAGAACCTACCCTGTCAGTCAAATTGCACTAAAGATATAAAAAATCCAATGTTGGACTGACTATCTGATCGTTGTGTTGCAGATCACTTCACTCAGGTGCTGCACTGTGAACATGAGTGTGTTCGAGATCTGGCAACCCGGCCGGGCCGCCTGTCGCCGATGGAGAACTACTTGCCTCTGCACTACGACTACCTACAATTCGCCTACTTCCAAGGTAACGTCTTTAATAGACACAGCAGTTTGTGGATTTGCTGTGGTCGTTCTTTTTTAGAACACTGAGGAGAATAAAATATAATGTTGATTTTACCGTCCGTCTTGTAATTATGATCAAAGAAGATGGATACACCCAAACACACACACACACACATAGGAAAACACATGCTGGCCCCAGAGGCATCAGTCAACAGTCAACCGCACCCTGTTTGTACTTTAAATATTAAAGATGTTAACGTGTACTGATGTGTGCGTGTGTGTGTGTGTGCGTGTGTGTGCGTGTGTGTGTGTGTGTGTGTGTGTGCAGGCTAGGTGTGTTGGCAACCGCCACAGCATACTTGTATGTGTGTGTGTGTTTTTGTGTGTGTGCGTGCGCTGTGTAACTGTGAGATCACCAGATTATACTTAATGATCCATAAGCATGCAGTTCTAATAAAGCAAAGGGGATCAGGTCTGTGCAAACACACTGGTGCGTGTGTGCGTGCATGTGTGTGTGCGTGCGTGGGTGGATGTATGAGTCAGTTTAAGGCTGAAAACTGTCTCAGTGGTTCAGTCATTATACATGTGGTAATTCCCTAGGGCACAATGTGCAGTGATTAAAAGACCAAAACATGTTTTTGAAACCCAGTTCATGAGATTTTCATTATTTTAAAATCAGTCTTTTTGCATATTTGACTCAACAGTGTCACCTCGGAGTCCATTTAGTAGCTGCCCACTAACTGCATACACATGTTGCATAGTACAGCTGTATTTTCCTCTCTACACAGCAGTGTCATTACTGGCAGAACATGTCTATTTAGAGCTGCAGCAATGAACTGATTAATCAAACTCAGTTTGGGTGTCTTTACTCCTTGTTTAACTAAATATCTTTTGGCTCTGGGCAGAATTTTGAGGATGACATCTTAAGTTCTGGGAAACACTGACCAACAATTGTTCCCCTTTTTATTTTGACATTTTCCAAATCAAACTACTCGTCAGTTTTTTTTTGAAAGTTAATCAGCTGTTCAAATAATGATGAGTTGCAGCCAGATTTCAAAGGCCTTCAAGCGAAAAATGTAATAAATATACTGAAATGTCATCAAGCAGCACTTATCATTACCACCAGTAAACAGACCACCAGTGCAGTGCAGTGCTTTCTGTCCTCCTAACGCGTAAAGCTGCACAAAAACAGCTGGTAGAATCCCTCACTGTTCAAATGTAATTAATTGCATTTATCTGGATTATCCTCAACAAACATATAAATCCCTTTCAGACAATTTTTTGTTCCCCACTTAAAAATCTAGCGATTGTTTATATTTCGATGTCCACATTTTAAAACTGGAACACTGGGCCTCTTCTCTCTTGTTAATTTTTTTAGAGGATCACATTGTGTGCAAGAAGCAAAGCATAAAATCCACTTCCTTTTTTAATTAAGGATGTGCTTTATTGTCTGAATTAGAACTCTAAAGCACATAAGTCAGTCATCGGGCTGCTCTGACACCGTGCAGCTTTCAGGCTCATGCCTCACACTCCTCTGTGGCGCCACACCACACGGTGGACGTGTGCCATCACTAGGCAGCCACTCATTGTGCTTTAGCTGCGCAAGTTTCCTAAATAAATCCTCAGTGAGGTTTTTTTTTTTTTTCTGTTTGACTGAGCTTAAATGTTCAGACACTTTGTGCCTCGCAAACACGCAGCTGACAGAAGATCTGCTCCCTCAGCCCAGACAGGAAGTCTTCGGTTAACCCTGAACTTTTACCAACTACTAGAGAATATGTTTGTGTGTGTGAGTGCCTGCGTGCGTGCGTTTCACGTTTTTTTTTTTTAATCATCATTTGAACAAATGTCATGTGGTTCGTCCAGCAGACAAAATGAATCCAGTGTGCTGCTACATGTGATGTGAATTCTCATGTAACTGTAGCATGTTGTATGTCTATAAAAATGTCATACTGTATGTGAAAATGTACAGTATATTCCATCTGTGTGTGGATCTCTTGAATGGAGCTGCCCGGGGATATGAAACAATTTTATTGTAAACTGTCAGAAAAGTCACATCCTATTGTATGGCATCATATTGTATGGTATTGTATCATATTGCATTGTGTCGTGTTGTATCATGCAGTATATTGTATGGTACCGCATTACAACCCATTGCATTGTAACACAAACCTATCATATCTTACATTGCATCATAATGTATCATATTGCACTGTATTACACTGTATCACATCATATGGTATCACACTGTATCGCTGTGCATCGTGTTGTATCATCAGGTCTCGCCAGGCAGCCCACTGTATCTTCTAGTGTGGTATCAGATACACACACATCTCCACCGTACTGGCTGTCCGGTCAGTCAACAAAGTATGTATCAGTTCAATAGAAAAGAGCTCAACTGCTTTCTGTCTGTGTGCAGTCGACAGGCTGGAGGAGGCGCTGCAGTGCGCTCTGACCTATCTTTTATTCCACGAGGGAGAGGAGTTCATGACGGACAACGTTGATTACTACAGCGAGATGCTGGGACACAAAGGAGAACCGCGAGAGGTCAGAACCTGCCGTGTGCACGAATGCCAGAAACCTCACACACGGTGAAGAGGCTGAGGGAGAGAGATTGAATTTTAGTTGGAGGGATTAATAACTCTAACGGGACTAACTGAATTCATGGCCTGAAACTGGAAAGGTAGTATGATTATATCAGCAAGGATGTTGATCACAGTAGCAGAGGTGAGGGGAAGTCAAGAGGACCTTCAGGAAAGAGGGACTGGAGAGGTAGAGTGTGGACTTTAGGAAAAAGGAGGAGGCAGGAAGCCCTTTGCTGTGTATCTTGGACCAACTTGCTGCTCGTCAACTGCTTTTCACTTGTAGTGTACATGTACTCCATCCACCTGGAAGTAGTAAGCCAATTTAGCTGTGTCAATGCATTCATGGCAATATATTTCTTCCTCTAGGGCAAGGAAATTACTTTATCCACGTACTCAAACACTTGTGTCCATTACCTGCTGAATCCTCAGAGGCAGAATGTGCAGGGAAAATCAAATTTGCTTCATTCTTCTCATCGCTGATGAGAATGTTTAAACAATGTTTAAGAATGTTCTTCTTAAACTCTGATCATCTGCTTTTGGAAAGTCGACAAATGTCTCACAACCTGCTCATTAAAGCCAGCGAAGCTTCCAGCAGGACTGCATGAATGCCAAAGTGTGTGTTTGACATTGTGTCAGATAAAGACAAACAACATGTTGCAGATTTTTATTTTTATTTTTTAGTATTTTTCTCGCCCTCATGTCTTTCCAGTCCCATCAGTTTACAGCACACTCATTAGCCTAGACACGACTTCTGCCTCCAGCCTCGGGGAGCTGGTTCTCAGGGCCCGAGATCTCGGTGCCAGGACCGACCTGCCTCCCTGCCAAAGAATCCTGCCTTTCAGGAACTGTGAAGGAGGAGGAGGAGATTTCACGTAGACATAGCCACATGTCTCTAGAAAAATGTGGAAGCTTGTTTGCATTGAGAGTGCTGGAAAAGACATGAAAAAGCTACCCAGCAAACATGCCCGTGCAGCGGGTAGGTGTGGGTTTTCTGCGGGTCGGTGTGGACGGGGCCAAAACACACTCATCCCACAAGGGGCCCTCTTGCGTTTGCCCATATGGGGACCCAGAGCAGTTTTTCCGCTTTGAGGCAACGGGCTCACATTGAGCGCAACAGGGGTCTGCTGTCCTTATCTGAGTTAGAGCTCTGGAATAGGAAAAATAAATATGCAGCAATAATTATCTGGATCTGCAAACGTGATGTCCAGAATCCTTTAAGCAAAAATTCTGGAATGAAGATGTTCTGTTTTTCCTTTACTCCTGTACAATCATCTGTCAAGGATCGAGGCAGTTACCTTGTAATGTTTAACATGAATATTTGGTGTGTGTGTGTGTGTCCACAGGAAGTAGCGTGGTACCTGAGGAGGCACAAACAGGAGCTTGAGCTGCTTCTGATAGGCAGCAATACCATGGGTGTGGAATTCACTGAGGGGGTGAGTTCACACATCCTCGTATATACAGCATATGTTCTTACTAAACCTCCCCCCTCCTCCAAAAAAAAAAAAAAAAAAAAAAGACTGCAACAACAGCGGGACAGAGTGGCGCCCTCTGTGTCCCACGTTTGCCCAGAAATTAAAAAAAGATTGATTGTACAAATTAGCGGGGCAGTAATTGCTCAGCCACTCCACATGTCTCTGCTGCGGATCTCCTGCTGGGTGTGTAAATTCTGTGCCTCTGCTGCTGCTGGCTGACTCAAAGCGGAGTAACAGGTGTTTGGCAGAGGCGACCAGCACCGCTCTCCTCCCAGCCGACAGCGACACCTGCTGGTCAAAGTGGGACTTTGCATATTCATTTTTTTATGCAGAATAATGTTTGACATTAGAAAATTAGAAAAAACTGCCTCAAAGGATCTATGACACTTGATTTAAGACACCATCACCCTACACATAGTGATGCAGACAGATGTATTTATTTTACTATTACAGTGTTTTGTTTTGTTTTGTTTTGTTTTTTGTTGGCATTAATTGAAACATCTACCAACAGAAACAAAAATGTCTTCAAAAAGATGCACCATCTGAAAATACTGTAAGTCCCAGTAGCTCTGCGAAATGCCACCAGATAATAGTAACTTCTGATTCTGAGTATTTGCGGTCCATTACTCTGTTACATGTTTTATGTTTTGAAAACCTTCCTGACACTGGAGCATTTGAGAGTCGAGACTGTGCCTGTGTTCATATTTCAATGTTGATATTTGTTGCAGAATTACTGGAGCAGCACAGGCGGCAGAGAAGATGCAAACAGGTGACGATACAACAAAAACTATTGAAAAGGAACAAGCGTACTGATTCATATGTTGAAAAACAGTATGTCTTCTCATGACCTGGCTCCTGAATGAATATAAAATGTTACATGCATAAAAATAAAGTTTAAGTGCAAGAATATAGAGCTCACCGCAATAAGCAACAAAAAGCAGTATGGCAAACTTTAGGGTATTAAAATAATCCAAAACCGTAATTTGTGCAGCAGCTAGATTTAGAATAGCTTAAGCTGCATGCGCTGAAGCTGAACCACAACCTTGTCTTGTCTTAACAACGACGAGTCTTCCTCCTCTGTGTTGTGGCAGGATTCCCTCTGGCACAGACGGCTGGATGGAGTACGTTCCCATCTCGGAGAAGAAGAACGTCACTGTATCTGCGCCACAGCAACTCGGAGAAGGTAAGACTCCGACCAGAGCTGCACAGAAAATCAGCTGAAGTATAATAAACAAGTATAAGTAATAAACAAAAAATAATAAACAAAAAATCTGTGATCTGTGTAGGTGGTCCCTTATTGTATGACAGTGTGCAGCTGGTGCAGAACTCCATGGCCTTGAACGGGACCCAGCGGGTGCTGCTGGATCGCGTTATATCTGAGGACGAGTGCTCCGAGCTCAGGCACCTGGCACACGTAAGAGTGCCGCGCCGCGTCCACAAGCTCGCGACTCTAAATCAGCAGACGTGTCAGAAATAAGAGGGAAATATAGCTTGTAACTTTCCGAAAGCAGAAGTCCTTGCTGGCCCGACAAACGCTGACTGTGTGTAAAACTTTAACCGTGGCGTCATCCTTGTCTGTCAGACTGTCACTTTGGCAGGAGACGGTTACAGAGGGAGGATGTCGCCACACACTCCCAATGAGAGGTTTGAAGGAGCCACTGTTCTCAAAACCCTGCAGGTAAGCCAGCCTGAAACGACGCTTTCCTTTTGCCAAAAAAGAAGCTTTTTTTATATATATATTAAAACAAACCCCAAAAAAAAAACTGATCTATATTTTTAAGCAAATTGTACAAGCAATCATCAGTTTGGGAGAATGTGGCTCAAAAATCATCATCGCATCATCCAAGCAAACGAATCACTTGTACGGTGTCCTTCTCGATTTCAATTCTCCGTTTCCTCTGGTCTGCAGTACGGCTACGAGGGCAGAGTGCCCATGAGAAGCGCCCGCCTCTTCTATGACGTCAGCGAGCGCGCCAGACGCATCATCGAGTCCTACTTCCTGCTCAACTCCACGCTACACTTCTCTTACACTCACCTGGTTTGCCGGACAGCCATCACAGGTTACTCTTTGTTCTATATGGCGTGTTTAACTCTTAATCGGGGGGAACCTCAGAATATTAAGCAACCGGCAAAATAAGCACAATTGCCCTTTTAGCTTAAGTGTTGTCCATGAATTTCTACAATTAGTGTTCCTGCCACCTTGACATCTAAGAATCTCTGTGACGGTAGCAGTAGACTGCTAAAAACCCTTGAGATCCTTGAGGAAAATATCAAGCCCATGACCTCATTAGACATATTATCTCTAAATCGATGGGTTGCACACTCACAGGCCAGCAGGACCACAGGAACGACCTGAGCCATCCCATCCACGCCGACAACTGTCTGCTGGACCCCGAAGCCAACGAATGCTGGAAGGAGCCGCCGGCGTACACGTACAGAGACTACAGGTACCAGCCCGGAGCCGTGAGCATGGCGGTCGGACACAGATGAGCGCAACGCTGAGTCATTCTAACCTGCCCCTTCACTTCTCTTTCTTTGCTCTCAGTGCACTGTTATACCTGAATGGAGATTTCGAAGGTGGGGAGTTCATATTCACAGAAATGGATGCCAAAACAGTGACGGTAAGCTGGCTACAACAGATATGTGAAGAAAAAAAAAATTTGCAAAAAAAAAAACTAATTATGATTTCAAGACATTGCCTTTTGCTGCTTTTGGACTGAATCATTTAAGATTTGAGCCACGTTATGGTTACAATCATAGATTAAAATGAACACAAGCACTTAATTTGACTTAAATTCATGAGTTGAAAGGCAAGTTTATTTGTGTGGCAACATTCACACACGAGGTAACCGAACATACTTTACAAAGGCAAAGGAATACATTGAGTCAAGGTAAAAATGACATTAAAATCATAGAAATAAAACAAGATGTTATGATAATAAAAGAGCATTTAAACTACAAAAGGCAATTAACCCGAGAATGACTAGTTAGGAATTAAAATGAAGCTAATAAAAATGCATTTAGAATGTTGAAGGATTAAATGGATTAAAATGAGTAATGTATTAAATTCATGAGAATGCTGCAGTGAACAATGTTTTCTAGCCCTGATTTAAATTAGGTGACAGTTTGAGCAGACCTCGGGTATCCAGGAAGTTTGTTCCACGGGTGAGGAGGATAGAAACCCAATGCTGGTTCACTTTGTTTGGTTCTGGTTGTGGGAACACGCAGTAGACCTGACCCAGACCACCCGATGGCTCTCATGCTTCGTAGGGAACTAATAAATCTTGCATATATTTTGGTCCCAGACCATCCAGCGCTTTGGAGACCAGCAGTAAGATTTTGACATCAATCCTTCGACTCAAAGGAAGGCAGTGTAGTGATTTGAGGACCCGTGTGATACAGTCCAGTTTCTTGGTGTCACAGAAAGAAAATAAAAAAACACAACAGGATGTTCGGTGAAAAAAAAATACATTTGGTGCCTCATGTTGAAATTCGTCTCATGGACAAACTCCCGGTATGAAATCTAGACGGAAACAGCTCATCTTTGTTGATATTACTGATGTCAGTGAATACTTGTCACTTATCCTCTGTTCCTCTCCAGGCGTCCGTGAAGCCCAAGTGTGGCAGGATGGTGGGTTTCTCATCCGGAGGGGAGAATCCACACGGTGTGAAAGCCGTCACCAGTGGGCAGAGGTGTGCCGTGGCTCTGTGGTTCACCATGGACCCGCTCTTCAGAGAACTGGTACACTGCTTTAAAGGATTATACTGCTTTATTATTATTTATTTTTTTTGTTAAAAGTCAGAGCAGCATTATTCAGTCTCAAACTGCCCAACAAGGCACTTTTAAATCCTAAAAAAAAAATCGTTTTAACTCATAAACTAGGGATGCCGAATATAACAGGATGTGCCTTCATTCAACACTGGTTGATGAACTGACGCCCTGTAGTATCCACAGACCAACAGTCCTATTTGTAACGAGGTGAAATTCCTTATGTGGCTCTTTACACCACAGACAAGCTCTCAGGCGTCTGCAGCCGGTATTTGCATTGGGGCACCTGGGAGAAGTTTGCCCTGAGGATGTTTTTCCAGAAATCCTTATCCTTTCTAAATCGTGGTTGAAAGGGTCTTCTTTTTTTACCCAAAATATTCCTGCCTAAAGCAAACTAAAGTGGGACTGAAAACCGAAAAAATCCAAAATGAATTTAAAACAAAACGGTTAGTTGAATTTCGTTTAAAAACAAGATGTCAGCTACAGTGTATAACAGGAAATTCCACACAGGATTTGTCACACAGTCTCCTGGGTGAAGGACTTTTGTTTAAAGCAGTCCTCCAGCACATCCTGCTTCCTCAGTGGATTTTATCATTGTTTATGAATGCAAGTGTAACAGGGCATAAATAGACTGAATAGTTGCAATATGGGTATTTTGAATAGGATGTAAATGGGCACTGGTGGAAATGCTCCCCACTGCATTGAACAACCTCAGCTTAGGGAGGAGCATCAGAGCAGCATCAGAGACCAGCCAGCAGTCAGGGTGACTGGCCTCAGGAATGTCTCATAGCTCACAGTAGAATGCTGTTATTGTTTGTACTGGAATATAATTTGAGTTTCACACATCTCAATCTTATTGTTCCCTGGTTTTGTTTGTTTGTTTGTTTGTTTGTTTGTGTGTTTGTCTCTCCCAGGAGAGGCTACAAGCAGATGAGGTCATCCAGGCTCTGGACACACAGGCAGTGTGGGGTCAGGGCCTCAACATCAACCCTAAAGATGAACTGTAGGAACAGATAAATGGCTTCACCCCACCCACCCTTACTTTCTATATATATATATATATATATATATATATATATATATATATATATATATATATATATATATATATATATATATATATATATATATATATATATATATATAATATAATATCACATTAATTTTATAAATAATTTCCCAGCCTGTTCTTAAAAAGAGGCACCTGGAGGGGCCCTCAGCACACCCTCTGGACGCTCATTTATGGGAATAAACTCTCCCTCCTAACTCATACTGTTATCCCGGAAGCAGAATTGTGGCCCAGCAGTGATGTCAAACATCCCGTGAACAAGTCTCATATAAAAGCTGGTAGTTGTAATATTCTCAGCCATTATTCATGGGAGGAACTCAGCAGATTTCTCCTGGACCTTCTCAATCTTTTCCACATGTTTTTTAAGGAACTTGCAAATGCAAAATGAGATATGCAATGGTAAGAATATTTGCTAGCATAGATTTGGATAAGTTTTTTATTTTTTTATTTTAAATTACCACCATCGAATTTTTCAATTTGATGTGAAATCTCTGCATGGAACCTGGGGGAACCTGGGGGAACCCTCCACCCCTGACTCCCATGTCATCTCCTGCTCGCTGAGGCCTCCAGCTGAATCATGAGCTATCATGTTCTTAGCATCTTGTTACCCCTTTCAGTGCTGCTGGCTGTGTTGTGACTGTGGACACTCAGATGCGAGTTCTGTGTGTGTGTGTGTGTGTGTGTGTGTGTGTGTGTGTGTGTGTGTGTGTGTGTGTGTGTTCTGCGCATCCACTGTCAGGAAAGTTTTTACCAGTGTCCATTTTTAGTGTCTCTGTCCGAACCTCCTGTCAGTGTAAAAGGGTCAAAAACCCGACTCTCCTGATGGAGCAATAAAGCTGCCGGTTCCTGAATCGCCCCGTTAATGATTCGAATCTTCGAGTCCGAGGCCTCCATGAACCTGGAGTCCTCCGGCTGGCTGATGCCAAGTACACAAGGCCAGTTAGCGACTCACGGGAAACACGGCGGACGCAGATGATCCGGCTCACTGATTCACTCCAGTCAGTCAATCTGAATAATAAGTGAAATATTCAAATAAAGAAGCGGTTCAACACGCTGGTGACTGTTATGTGCCTGACGATGATTTTTTTTAATGCATGCATTTTTGCATTTATGTGTATAGTTATATACTTTTTGCGCATTTTGTGATTTTGTTCAGTCTGATTGTTTGTTGTGCACCTATTCAAAATATTTTATTCTTATTCTGTTTCTAATCTGCACACTTTTTTTTTTTTTATCTTTGTTGCATTTCCTGCTCTTTTTATATTTGTATTTTATTCTTAAAAATGTAAAAATTTGCATGTTTAGCATTTTACATATTTCAGTGTTGGTTAACATTTAATTAATTTCCACATTTTACTCTTTCTTTTTTTTTTTTTGCTGTTGTTTGTGACACTTAAAATAATTTCATTTCATTTCATTTTTATTTTAACACAAACCCGAGTCCATGAAATGAACCGAGTTTACCACCGCTACAGGACAGATACAAAAAAAAAGAAAAGAAGCATCTTAGCTATTACAAGAAATTTGGAGTCATGTATTTCTGGGATAAACAAAAGCAAAAAGAGTTAAAGAGCAGCGCTGGTATGGCGGTCAGAACCCCGCCGACGTTAACCTGGAGCTTCCCACGCACTGAACCTGAGCTGAGTGATGCCAAGTTTGCCAAAGTATCAGTATCATGCTGGCGAAAGCGCACCATCACCGAACAGGCCTCGCATCCAGAGGCCGACCTTTGACCCTGCTAAGCTAAGCTAAACTGGCCGGCTAGCCGAAGTAGTGAGGCCGGCCAACGGGACTCACCCTGCTCCAGCCTGTCCAGCTCTCCCAATAACACGCTGACAAAGGCGGGAGCCTCTGGAGGCATCGCTTTGCCGTCGCCAGGCAACCGCACAAATGACACCAGCCGCTAATCTGGCTTAACTAATGACATTAGCTAATGTCATTACCTCACTGGGGGTGGGGGTGGCTGGTTTCTCCAGCTTCACAGAGTGCCTGACGTGTCTTCGTCTGGCAGTGATGGAGAAGATCTCAGTTGGGCTCCATAAAACACCTGCCGCGTCAAGCGGGAAGCGCGGGAAGTGTCCGGGGAACCGCGGGAGGTGTCCGGGGAACCGCGGGAGGTGTCCGGGGGAACCCAGGCGAAACATGGCTGCCTCGTGAGGCGCGTTTCGTGATTGCATTAAAAAAAAAAAAAAAAAAAAGGTCCTGATGGGATCCGGCTTCTTTGCAATTTATGACCCTGTAATAGCTCAGCTAGCATGATTTTTTTGTGGTTGCTCGTTACGCGATGATCGTGAAGTAAGTCGGCGGTTTGCTCAACCTCGAGTTTCTAATGACCTTAGTAAACGGGCCAAACGACCAATCGCAGGCGAGCGAGCCAGGGCAGTCTGACCACAGTACGCTAGGTGGCTCCTGATTGGCTGAAGGATCGGTCGATCAAATGCACCTGCATGGGACAAACCTTTACACTAAAATGTTCGCTGGACGAATAGCAGGCGGGCAACTGATTAATTATTCGTTAAATATTGAATTGGAAATCTTAATGACAATAACGTTCACTAGAGGTGCCAAACCGTTGCGTAAAATGACGACGCAGCATCCATATATATTTTTTTTATTTTTAATGCTGAATGCTAACATTAGCTGGTTAGCCGGTACGCTCGAAGTGCATGTCGAAGTTTAGATTTTTTTGCATAATATCCACATCTTTAAACCTTCAGCTTGAACCTGCCAGTGAGACAATGAGACGGCAGTGGCGGTGAACTCGGTTCATTTTATGGACTCTTATGGCTCGTCTGAGTGATTCACTAAAGTGATCCGGTTCACCTGAGCCGCTTGAGTCAGTGTTGTTGCCAAATTTTGCAAATTTAATCATCAGCATCATTGCATGTGCATAAAATATATAATATAAGAATTTCCAGTGTGTTTAACCGCTTGTTTATTACAATATTTAACTTATTGCTTAGATTCACTGGCTGGAGTGAATCAGTGAACCGGATCATCTGAGTCCGCCGTGTTTCCGGTGAGTCCGCTAACTGGCCTTGTGTACTTAGCATTAGCCAGTCAGAGGACTCTATGGATCCGGGTTCACGGAGACCTCGGACTTCTGATTCCTGATTCAGTAGGAAGACTCGAATCACTAACCCGGGTGGTTCAGGAACCCGCCGGCTCTATGCGGCCGGCCCTTCAGGCGGATGTAAACATGCGATCTGGTACAGGAAGGCCTGGGTTGGTCTCGGGCGGAGAGCCTTCTTAGCGTTAAACGCCACGACTGTTATTTTAACTTGTCATCACGGTTAAAACAACACGATTCTTTAGATAACGTCGGCATTTGACTCCCTGTGGGAAATGTACTCTTCCCGCTACGAGCCGTCTGATTTCAGCCTTTTGCACCCAAACCCTGAAGTGCACCTTCGGAATCGACTTTGGATGTATGAGAGCAAAGTCCTCTGCTTTATTTGCGGCACGTTTCAGCTTTCGCGGTCCCCGTGCCCCCTGCGAGAATCTGCTGAGTGAGGCTGGAACCGCTCGAGTATCAAGTATAAAAAGACATTGAAAGGGAAAACAAAAACACTCGCTTCGGTTTAATAGCATCTAATCCGCAGGCAGGGGAATGGGGCCGTTATTAATGAGGCATGAGAGGGAGAACCAACCAGCACTATCATTAAGCTGAAAGTCTGGCTTCCTGTTTACAAATCTCCTGCCCGCCGAACTCTGGACTCTTTCACTCTGCTGCCTTTCTAACACGTTTGAATGCGGCACTGTCGAGAAACGTCCCTCCAGCCACCCGTGCACATCCCAGCCCGGCCGCCATTGCACTCCGTTTCCAAGATCTTTTTTTTTTGTTTCTTTCTTTTCACATATTGAACACATCGGAATGACAAGATCGCATCAGAGACACTATGGGCACCCCAGAGACGTGGACTTGGCACAGGAGGGTTCCAGCTTTCCTGGTAATGTTGGAAGAACTGTGGCAGCAAAGGAGCATCGGCGTGTGTTCCACTCTACTGTGCATCCACATCTCATCTCATCTCCTCGTCTTACGCTTATTCCGGTTTCGGGTGGCGGTCGTGCCGGAGCCGATCCCAGCTGACAAGGGGCGAGCGGCGGGGTACAAACACCCTGGACGGATGGCCAGCTCATGGCAGGAGCACATGAAGGACAGACGACCACTCACACTCACACACACACACACCTACGGACAATTAGCCAGTTAACCTCAGAATGCTTTTGGAAGGTGGGAGGAAGCCGGAGTACCCGGAGAGAACCCACGCAGACACGGGGGGAGCATTTGAACTCCACATAGAAAGATCCCAGGCCGGGAATCCAACCTGCCACCTTCTTGCTAGGAGGCAGCGGTGCTAACCGCCCGCACCACTGTGTATATTCACATTCCGTGTATATCCCGGAAAAATTCCACATCTCGATCCTGGTGTTAGACCACTTTCTAAGAGATGGGAGCAGCAGCAGTGACTGTCTGCCCACAACAGCGTCCTGATGCATTTCCTGGATGGATCCTACGGTCTCTGTAAACCCCGAGATTTTTCCCTTTAGCACCACTAGCATGTCAGATATTCAGTGCAGTTGGTTGGTTTACCTGTATAACACATATAGTGATGCACCGTCGGCTTTAGGGTTCCGCAGGCGATTTCTGACTGTCCAAGTTGTCCCGGTTCTGCTGATGGCATTCCCAGCCTCTGGGCCGACAGCACACTGACATGCTAGCATGAGCCAGTTAACATCAGTGCTAACGTTTACGGCATCGTTAGCATGGATGTAGCCATTTCAGTGCCAATGTCAATGTCAGATTTATTTATGCAGCACATTTATAGCAGCCAATGGCCAACAAAAGTGCTTCACAGTTAAATAATCAGGAATATAACAACAAACAACACAATAAAACATTAATACCGTGATATATATATATATAGCAGAGATAAAAGACCAAAGAGGTGACTTCTCTTAGCCAAAGGCCAGGTTAACATCCATCAGGTTTTGATCTGAGTGCTCTGGCCGGTTGATGTAGCGCAACATGGTCTCGTAGGTATTCCGGGGCCCATTCAGCGATTTAAATACAAATAAAAGAATTTTAAAGCCAATCCGGTACCTAACCGGAAGCCCGTGGAGCGACGGGAGCAGCGCAGTTACGTGCTCGCGTTTCTTCGCCCCAGTGAGGAGACCAGCTGCTGCTTTTTTGGACAAGCTGCAGACGGTTAAGCTCTGACTGTTCCATGCCAACGTACAGAGACGTAACAGTGATCTAATCGAGAGGCGGTGAAGGCACGGGTCACTTTTTCGAGGTCTTAGATAGGGTTTGACTCTGGCTAGAAGCCTCAGCTGGAAAAAAAAAAAAAAAAAAACTAGACGTGACCACCGAGCCGATATGTTGGTTTAGCTTAAAAGTGCCATCAACAATCACCCCAAGATTGCTAGCGCGCGATCCCATATAGGATGCGAGTGATGCTGGGTTTCAGGTGCAAACAGCGCCGATGCTGGTCTGCAGAAAGCTCCGACTCCGACAGTACTTAAAACTGAAGCCGAATCTGAATCTGAACACCGGTTGGAGCCGAAGCTGCACCTGGCGCACCTCCAACGCCCTCAGCCGAGGAATCAGTCGGTTATCGGAAATTTTCTTCCCTAATTATCGGAATCGGCCCATAAAATCCGTATCGGTCAGGCTCTAAACAAAAGTATCGGTAATCCCGAGAGAGCGCAGCGAGGCGCCAACCGCGCGCTGAAATCCGGCCTTTCACCCACCAGCGTCCCTGGACGGGTCTTCCATTATTCTTGGAAGCGATGCTCTTCAGGAATTTGCAATTTCCATAGACTACATAATCAGACCCCCTTTACATGCTTTTACACCGGTTTCCATTTCCAACCCCCCCATGAGCGTGTGGGCATGAGCAGGAAAACTGCAGCCGACCACTGTTCGCTCCGGGCTGGACGGTTTGCTCATATAAATACCAGTTTATTATTAAGAACTTCTGCCCTTTAGTTTTTTTTCTCATGGACTTTGGTTGTTTTGGGCGGTTTTTAGCTGGATGAGTTCCACACACACAGTTCTGATTTGCAAAGTTCCGGCCGTCAGTCGCACCCGTAATTAGGGCTGCAGCGATTGGTCGATTAATCGATGACTAATCGACTACTGAATTAATCGGCAACTATTTTGATAATCGACTCATCGTTTTGAGTCTTTTTTTAAGAGGAAATAATCCAAATTCTCTGATTGCAGCTTCTTACATATGAATATTTTCTGGTTTCTCTGGTCTATGAAGGTAGAGGTCTTTGGGTTGTGGGCTGCTGGTTTGAGGACGTCTTCTTACATTTTTATTTGTTGGTGCATCTCTATTAACTTTAGGCACTTAAATTGCAGTAAAGATGGGATTTTTTAAAAGGGAATCCAGGGAGTTGCTCTTCAACAAAGCAAAAGTATTTCCTACCCGATTACTCAACGTAATAATCGATAGATTACCCTATTGCTAAAATAACCAATAGCTCCTCCCGTTTACGAGTCGGAGCTGCGCCGTGTGAAAACTGTTCACGTAGGGGGAAAAAGTCGCATCTCGTGAAATATGGCTCCGCCTCCAGCTTCACGGCGGCGCGCGGCCGTGCTGATGAATTTGCGCAAGCTAATGGCCTACATGGCGATGGGGGGTTGTGGCCTTTGGGTGCCACCTGATCGCTCCTCTTCGAGTGGGGTGACATTGCGGCACCAGAAAATTGCATCACCGGCGCAAAATGCAGTCTCCATGTTCTCGAAGCGGGAGGAACTGAAGCCTGGAGATGTCGCAACGCCTCTCTGCAGCTATTTTAGAGACTCTCCCGCGATCGCGAGCGGCGCAAACGGCCGTCATGGAAATAGCGCCCACATTTTTAACCTTTTAGGCTTCAAAAAAGAAAGGAAAAAAAAAAAAGGAGGACAATAAGCCTCCTCAGCTATGCGACGTGCCTCAAAAACAGGCCAAGAAAGAAAGCGTCCACTCAGCACGCGGCATATAGGGCACACACACACACACACACACGCGCGCGCGCGCACACTCGCCAATGCAGCATTTATTTATATCACTCCCTAATTTCAGGCCTCATTTGTCAAACTCTGGATGTGAGCACCCGCTTGTTTCCTCGGAGCAGCCAGAAAAAGGACGCCGGCTCGCCAAACTGCTGCTTGCACCGCTTATTCCGACACTCCTGTTCCACCCCGAGAGCCCTTTCAACACATTTTTAGTGTGCGCTACGAAACCTTCTTCAAATGCCGCTAAAACGCAGCAATAATTGAAACTTTGCGTAAAGAGCAGGGCATTTTTTTTTTTTTTTTGCCTCGTTTCGGCTCCCTGCCTCGACTTTATTGCCCCGAAACGGCAACATGTGTTGGCCTAACGTCCGGTGGGAGATGGGAAAAAAAAAGAGTTTTTAATTCCCTCCGACAAACAAAAATAAAAGCCGAAGCCGGCGGTTTGCAGTTGCAGCTTTCTTTTGACTTCGCGCCCGCAGGAACACGTCATGCGTCTGTCGGCTGGGCCGAGCACCGTTGCTGTTTTCCCAGATCTTGCGAATGATACTCCACACACACACACACACACACACACAAGTAAATGCCTCAATAAATCACATTCCCCAGCACCACTTACGAGGCACTAAACCAACGCGGGGCCGACAGTGCGCGGTGTTTCACTCCACCTGCCCCTGCAATTTGTTTCCCATTAGAACACTGGGCTGGATCCCAGTTCACCCATTAACCCCCCACGCCCCTCCGTTTTAGCACCGTCACGTCTCGGGTTAGGGCGCCCCGGCTCTTGTTCAGGTTGAAAGGTGGGGGGGAAAGTTTAGGGGCTCCGAAGCCCTGAGATTTTTTTTTTTCGTCAGAGGCCCCGCCTTCAAACCAAGGGTCAGGAGGAACGTCTTGGCAAGATGGCCGCACAAGCAACAACAGAAGGCCATAAACGGAAGCGTTATCTCGAGGTCGTCTAAATCACGTCAGGCATCATATATTTTCTGTTCCGGCGCACAACTGAGGGCGGCATATTGGCAGGGTCCAGATACGCTTGTATGAACACCTTTGGTGGCTGCTGGCGGTATATCAGGGTCCTGAAGGGTGTATCGTGGACGTCACTGGTAGATGTTCCAATTTTTTTTGTTTTTTTAGTGGAAAATGGCAGCGAGTAATGCAGAGGGGAACGAGCAAGGAGCCGGAAGATGGTCTCATATATTTCCCGCTGGTCTCTCAGAGAGGCTGTGGAGAGCTGTGGACTAGAAGCTAAAAGCTCTGCATTGATCAGCATCATGTCAAAGACCACGGAGGCCGCGGAGGTGGTTGCACCTCATGATCGTTCGGAATAAACCCCGCCTACCATGTACGAAACTGGGTCCAGGGTTTACCGGTCTGATGCTTGGTAGAACCGGGTCTTGGGTGCGATTGAACAAATGCATCTACTGGCGAGCTCCTTCTGCTCTCAGACCTGTGCCTTCCTCCAGAGAGTCGGCCTCGGGGCCCTCAGGAGGAAAAACACAAACATCATTACCATGATGGTCTGCGTCCTGGAATGAACTCTGACGGGCAGGGTGAAAAAGCTCCTTTCACCCCGGTGAGTGATTAATCTGCGGTGACATTTAAAGATGTAGCGCCGGCAGACCTGGGAAACGGAGGGCTTTTGTTCCACGGAATATAACGCCACTAATGTCCTCCCGGGCCCCGTGAAGGCGGGACCGCCGCAGAGGGAGCGACGGGGAACAAGGAAGCCATGTTTCAGTCACGTCAGCGTCGAGACCTTTTTTTTTTTCTACTGAGATACTTTTAAGCCTTTGTGGGGTAGGAGGGATGGCGCACTCGGCCGGATCCTGGTCACACGGTCTTCAACCCTCAGGACATCCAGTGAAAGTTAATGTTAGATCCAAAGGACTGATTAACGGATTTCAAGTTGAAGGCAGTTAAAGAACGAACCGCTCATGCAACCCTCTCGCAAACGGGACGAGTTTTGTGCTGCAGAGGATTCGTTTCATTCTCATCATTTTTTGTTCATTTTAGTCTAAATCCTTGTTCCTTGTCTTCCATAATCCTGATTGATCTTTGTTCCGTGTCCAGTGTCAAACCAATAAAGGCTATTGAAAGGACCCGAGTGTACGAAATATTCCGTCAGCCAGGCTTTCGCCGGATTACGGCGCAGATAAGGGACCTGCTTGCCCTCATTCGTGAATCTGCCGCTGGCCAGAAACAAGGTGTCTTTTTAATGCCCCTGGAGGCTGCCCATCTGTCTTTGGACGAGCCGATTGGGTTTTGGTGATCCAAAGGTCAAAAGTCAGGCAGGCACAAAACACGTTTTTGTGTATAACAACCGTGCAAATGTCTAAAAGTATCAAATGATACTCAGCTGGTTTTGGAGGACTAGAGCCATGAAATTATTGACCAATGGAACAAATAAAATTGTTTCTAGAAAGTCCCTAAATCCGACAGAGATGTTTCTTGTTAGGTGATTATCTTCTACCGAGGTACTCTGGACTAGAAATTAGACTCTGATGCTCTGCTGGGCTTTCGGGGTGTTTTTTCCATCAGGCCAAACATCAGCTACTGTCAGACTTAATTACTGCTCGGAAAGACGACCCTGATCCTCCGGCCTTATCCTGGAGACGTCCCCTGAAGCCTCTCCTCGCATGTTCCGACACAAAACCTCGAACCTCGAGCTGCGCGGGAAGAAGCTCCAGACGCGGTCCGATAGCCGGGCACCGAGGACTTTTTTGGATCATCATTTCCAAACTTGTGGTTGGTTGTTTGTGGCGAAGCAATTTTCATGCTGCTTTTTTTTTTTTTTTTGTCTTGTCATGCTTGCAACCGCCACAGCCTTCTCATTCAGGACGGCGGGGGGGGGGGGGGGGGGGAGAAGGGTGGGGGCTAGGCAATGAAATTAATGCGAAACACTGAGGCAAACTTGTGTCGCTGAGCCTTGTCATGGAAGCTGCACATGCCAGATTGTTTTTATGGGCCATTTTCCATTGTTTGCTTAAACTCGCCGCGTTTCATCGGCGCGGCCTTGGCCGTCAGTCCCGCTCGCGCCGGAGGTCCGTGCCTGAAAACTCGCCATCTGCGAGCAGATGGGATGGAACTTTGCGCCGTTTTGCGCAGCGAAACCAACCCCAAAGAAACAAAAGACAATAAGCGGCATTTTGGGAAAGGCCAGCGGGGGGAGACACCCCCAGCTCGGACGCCGCCACCCCTTTACGACCGCCCGTGTGACTGATGGCCCGTGAGATTGTTTATACCCCGCAACTCCCGACCCCCGACCCCGACCTTGCCACCTCTCTGCGGAGCGTTACGCCCGTGTCTTGTCCGAGGGCGGCGGCCAGAATCCCTCAGCGTGCTCCTTCAGCCTGCTCCTCGTTTACCATGTGTGTTACATAACCTTGTTATTCCCATAACTCTCGGTGTCCTTGTTTTTCTGCCGTGCTGCTTTGAATGTTCTCCATGACTACAGTTTCTGGTGTGTGTGTGTGTGTGTAATGTGTTCTTTATCTATCCATGAGGTCAGCCTGTCAGAAAAGGGGCCAAGAATATGACAGAA
>CAAKHG010049585.1:0-11068 GCA_901007715.1 Dactylopterus volitans | reverse complement strand
ATGGTCGGCAAATATGTATGTGATTAAATCATTTTCAAGCACAATTGCACAATGGGGCCCCATCAACTTTGCTAACGCTAATTTACTTCGGGGTAACTCTCAAAAAAAAAACAATATTCCAGTGAGATTTGGTTATGGCTCACTGGAATATTGTTTTTTTTTTGAGAGTTACCCCGAAGTAAATTAGCGTTAGCAAAGTTGGTGGGTCCCATTGTGCAATTGTGCTAACCAGCTGCATGAGGGGTGATTTGAGGCTTCGCTATTTGAGCAAAAGCTAAACGCTCATGTCAGCATGCTAACGCCAGCGTGCTGGAGTAACCCACGCTATGTTGTGTCGGCCATCGCTGTTCCACAATGGGCTCAAACTCATGACCACCGGCTGAGCACTAGCGTTTGGGCACTAGCATTTGTCCCAGTTATGTTTTCAAGGGCATAGTTCACCCAAAAATCAAAATCATCTGCTCGCCACCATGCCAGCGAAGAGGTGGGCCCTGTGGGTAAAAGCTTGTGTGGTGTTTTGGGCGCTTTGAAGAAGCACTTTGACACTCTAAAAGCTTCACCGACGCTTCCAGCGGCACTAATGGTTAGTAAATAAAGAGCAAGTTTCCATATTTGGGTCCCCCATTCTTTGAAGGCATCAATGGCCACTGTCATAATGCTAACAAGCTAACATTCAGAGGGTACAGTGTCTTAGCTTAGCATTAGACCATTCCCCAGTCAGAATGATCCATCCTCTAGGGACCTGGACTGTCTGTAGAAGAATTCATGGCGGTTATTCAAAGAACTCGAGGAGCATTTGCTGTGCACTGTCCCCACACGCTACGCATGCCTGTGTTTGATGTGACTTCTCCTCAGACTGAGACAGTAAACGTGAGCAGCAGAGAGAACTTCAAGTCTCCTCTCCGCTGGCCTTCAGCCCCCCGTGCCACCCATAGCCCAAAGTTACACAAAAACCAGTAAATACCACACACGCGCAGCACAGACGGTCCCGATGCGGCTGCTAACGAAGGAGTTCAGCTTCGCCATGAGCCGCGGAGGTGTTTGGCGGCTAATCAAGCGTTCCTCCTCTCCCCTCTTTCCTTTGATAAATTTACGTCACTCAGTAATTGTTTGAGATCCACTTGACCTTTCAAAGTTATCTATCCTCACTTTGTATTTCCGACTTTTATTAATGAACTCCAGCAGACAGCCCTTTGCCTCCTATCTAAATGTCACTGGACATCATGAAACATTGTGGAACACCTTATCATGCTTGAGGACTTTTAAGACAAGGTTCCTTTGTCCATTTTTCTTTCCTAACTGTGATGAAGCAAATTCTCCTGCGGTGGATAGTCGTTCCTCAGACACGCCAGGCCATAGAAGTCGCAGTGCGAGGGGCAGCATGCAAATAGCGCTGTTTTCCTACGTAAATGCTTATGGGCTACTTTCAGGCGTTGGGACTAACATGAGAAAAACAAAGTGGTCCTGGATTTTGCTTAGCCCATCATCTGCATGGACGTTCTGGTAGCCCTCATTTACTTTTGGAAATTGTTATTTAAAAGCAACAGCTTATTATAACAGACTAACCCGCTAATGCTGTGTCTTGTGACGTAAAAAAACAAACAAATATATGAACATGTTAAACGAGATTACAAAATTTCTTTTTCACCCACGGGGGCGATTGTTTTGAACCCTGGGAATTAGTTCAGAATGCAGACGTTAGTTCAGCATCAGCTAGACTAGACAGAATTTAATGAGAAATGGAAAGATCATAACATAACCTTTTGGCCACTGAATTTTTTAACCGTAGAATATAATGCAATAAACCTGCAATAAATTCTCCGATCAGAAGGAGTTTTACCGACGTTATTGGGACAGCGGTTTGGGATGCTGCTGAGCTGTACTGGGTTATACTGAGAGGTGTCACTAATGGTTTCTAAAGCATATGGGCTGGATGAGCAAAATGTTAGGGACGCCTCTCAGTGTAACCCAGTACAGTTCAACAGCGTCACAAAAACAGTCCCAATGAAGATCATTAAAGTATTCCAACACCTCTCTCAAACAGATTTAATAAAAATCCATCATAAAACTCTTTATTGAAGGAGTGTTGTTTTATAATCTGTGGTAAACATGCAGCGGTCATAATGTTATGGCTGATCAGTGTTTACGGACAGCTGTCGAGGGGGGCACACCTGTCTTTTCTGTGGCCTACATATCCTTGACGCGTCTCACAGGCCACCCATTTGCCTTATTAAAAACTATCCTCTTATCTCATATGCCCATTTCCTCAACTTATTCTCCCGCTGTCAAACCCCCCTGACCCCTGGCGTTCTCATATCTGCAAATGTGAGCGTTGCCGGTCTCATGAGGGAGCCAGCCATGTGGAGGATGCCACAGAAGATGCATTCCCCCTTCAGCTTCACCCACTGGTTCAATGACAGATGAAAAATGAAGCCCGGGCCGCTTGTTGAATAACGGCATCAATGCTCATGGCTAAGTACGCTTGTGATCTTTGGAATTAGACTGATGGATTGTGGCAGCATGTCACAAAAAAAAAAAAAAAAGAAAAAAGATTCTGGGTGCCAGAATGGAGGCAAAGCACAGCCATAACAAATACGACTGAAAACTCGTGAAATTATAATAATGATTCGGTGGTGCAATAAAAACCTGAATGGATCAAGTCACCTTTTGCGTGGCTTTGTTGCGCTGCAGGCTGTCGGAACAGAAGATTGTGGAATGGGATTTATTCTGCATTAGAGATGGTTTGTTTTTTCTTATTGGTGAGGCGAGGGGGGGGAGGGATTAAGAATTCAAGTGAAATTGAAAAAACGTCAGCTTATATATTTGTCACGGTGTGCGAGCGGCAATCTGTGCTCCCCCGTGAAGGCAGCCTCACCTGGAAGATGTGACACACGGCGGAGGAAAACAAAAAAAGGAAAAAAAAAAGGGAAAGTTTCCTGTCTTCTAAGACACGGCGGCACAAGAATGCGTTTGATCGCGTGCGAGGACGGAACACGAGATGCGTTATTGGCTACAATCAGTGCGTTTTGTGCTTCGTCTGTGGCGGCGGCGAGGATTAGGAGAGGGAGCGCACGAGAGGAAGCAGAGCCAAAGAGGAAAAAAAAAAAAAAAAAACGGGAGGAAATGATGAGAGACGGCAAATGAAAAGGTGAGCAGGGAACACCGGCTTTGAAACAAATGCTTCTTGTGAGTGACGGGTCTCATAAATGTTTCCAAGTGATCTCCCAAGAAACCGGGCGTCCTGGCAGGTGTCAAAAAATGTGCCAGAGTGAAAAGAGCGCGAGAGCCGGGCGAGTGCCGGGAGTGCATGAAAGCCCGCCGCCGGTTCGAGTGGAAGTGAGTCAGCGTTTATGTAAGACGGCAGTTGATTGAGTGGCTTTAAGTTCTCGCCGCTGCGTTGAGCGCGCGTGTGTGTGTGTGTGTTCGTGTGCGAGTTCCTCAAATATTCCCGCGCCGCAGCGACGTCAGCCGCAAAAACCCGTTCAGCTCTTCCTGCAGTTTGTTTTTTTTTGGGGAAGGTGTGTCTTTTCATCGTTTCCCTCGCAGGAGCGCGAGCGAGCCTGCGCGGTGTTGCATAAACTCGTGTAAACATTTGCTCGGCTGGCGAGCGCCTGAATTTACCGCGCGGTCGGTCTAAAGTCTGACGCTGAGCCGCTCGCGGCGAGACCGGCACTCGCCGTTGCAGCTCATATTTTCACAAAAGTGGCAAATTTTATGACAATTAGCTACCTCTGTGATAATCTGACGCATTATCCATGGCAAATTATAACTCCAGCTGACAAGCTCGAGAGTGAAAATGAAAAGCGATCGCTTCATGAGGCAAGCGAGAATCGGAGGTGTTGCAGCACGCTCAACCCATTAAATAACGACAATGTCACCCGAAGACAACCACCTGCGCGTGAAAGTCTTGTGGTTACACATTAAAAATAGGCCGTGGAAGAAAACCGCCTGCTGTTCAAGCGGCGCTGAACGCGACATCTAAATGAGTTCCACCTGCAAAGTGCAGCGAGCAGCCATAACATTATGACCACTGCGTGTTTTTCCCTAGAATATAATGCAACGGCACTGCAATCATTTCTCCCATTGGGGGGGGGGGGTTATGTTGAGTCTCTCCTATGCGTCAGTGCGTGCGTGTGCGCGCGTGTGTGTGTCTGTGTGTGTGTGTGTGTGTGTGTGTGTGTGCGCGCCTCATCTTCTCTGCTCTTTTTTTCCCCCCCCTCTCTTCTTTGTTCTTTCCGTTGTGAGCCATTGATGTTCCTCAGAAATCACCCGCTTTTGCATCTGAAGGAGCTGCAGCTAGTCACAAACTGTACACTGTTACCCAGACAACAGTTCTTACCATAACTCATACGTGGAGGGGCGCTTTCGCAAGATACGCCGATCGGTCTTAACACGATGACCTCCGCGTGTTCGCCAGTGAATATCATACAACAGCCCTGCAATAAATTCTGCCTTCAGGAGGAGGTTTAGGTTGAATTTTTATTGAATCGATTTTTTTTGAGAGAGGCGCTAACATATATTTGCAGCGCAGTTGAACTGCGCTGGGCTACACTGAGAGGCGTCCCTAATATTTTGGTCATCCTACTCGTATGACGAACTAAAACCTTAAATGAATCACACGGTTGCCGCATTATATTCTATGGCAAACGTGTGGTGGTTTCACTGTTGCTGCTGATCAATTATGGGAATTTGGTGGAATTAAACTGCATTTGCAAGAAACTGCTAGAGACAGAAAAAGCGCCTGTACTCCATGAAGTTTGAGTAGGAAGTACTTAGTATGTGTGTTCCAATGAAATGACCATTTCCTGTCTTACAATATTGCATCACAGTCCGGCTTGGTGACGGGCTGGTGAGAACGTTGACATTCAACCAGGAAAAGGGTGCAGCTGGTGATTAGGTAGCAATTATCAGGCTTGCTAGCTGTGCCGAGCCGACAAAATCTACTGTTTAACAAGTGCAGAGTGCAGTCAAAATGTTGCATTGACTTATCATATCCGCCTAACAACTGCAAAACTCGCACAGCATATAACGAGTACAAATGATAAAAAAAAAAAAAAATAATAATAAAAAAAAGATGAAAAAAAAGCAGCCGGGACTCTCTCTTCTTGTAGAACGTAATAAGGAGTACAATGTTGTCAAATGCTTCCCCTCATCTTTGTCACGTTGTTGAAAGCAATTTTTCTGTTGTGTTTGATTGGCTGTGATATGTAGATGCGAGCATTTGAACACCGTTGTGATGATGTCGCTCTGCGGGGAGCCTTTGAATGTGTCTGATTCCGGCGCCGTAACATCTCAGAGCAGGAGAAGAAACAGCGAGACGGGGAGGATCTGCCACTGGATTGAGGAAAAACAAGATCGTCATGAACCAAAACACTCTGCACTTGTGCGTCCGTGCGTGCGTGCGTTTGCGTGTGTGTGTGTGTGCGCGCGCGCGCGCGCGAGTCATCTTCTTTGTTCTTTCCATTGTGAGCCATTGATGTTCCTCAGAAATCACCCGCTTTTGCATCTGAAGGAGCTGCAGCTAGTCATAAATTGTATACTGTTACCCAGACAACAGTTCTTACCATAACTCATACGTGCAGAGGTGCTTTCACAATATGCGCCGATCAGTCTTAACACGATGACCTCTAAGTGTTCACCAGTGAATATCATACAACAGCCCTGCAATAAATTCTCCCTTCAGGAGGAGGTTTAGGTTGACTTTTTGTTGAATCGATTTGATCAAGGCGTTGACATATATTTGCGACGCTGTTGAACTGCGCTGGGCTACACTGAGAGGCGTCCCTAATATTTTGGTCATCCCGCTCAGAGAGGCATGAGGGTGATATAAACATAAAAACTTCCTCTTGAAGGGGGAAGTTGATTGCGCGGTTGTTGCATTATATTCTAAACATGCGGTGATTTTACGCGTCACGGCCGATCCGCGACGTGACTCCTGTTGCATTTCAACTGTCTCAACAAAACTTGCGCAATGCACCTTTAACTCTCCACCTCAGGAACTTTAATTGAGTTTGATTGAGAGAGGTGTTATATTTCCAACGATATTTTTTTTAACGGATGACCGCACCCAACATGGCATCACATGTATGCATCTATGTATGTTGGGAGTAATTATCAAAGACAAACACTGAAAAAAATGCAACCAGAATTCAGGGAATAGGCGAACATTTAAAAGAACAGAACCCCCTCCGTAGCCACTCACTGTAAAATAAACGGTGTACAGTACAGCCGGCCAGCGCTCCGCTGTGTGCCCCATGGACTTTATGTAATGTGTTATATGTCCCGTCCCTCTCACCCGATTCAAAGGGAGGCGGCTCTTTTCAGGCAGGGGGGCTCCCAGGCTGTGGAACGCACCGCCTCCTCCTCCGTGTCGCGTAAATTCTGTTGATTCTGTTAAAAAGCCGTTGGAGACCTTTGGCTTTTTTTTCTACGCTCAGACGGGGGCTCTCATGGCTTCCTGGACCCGTGTTTTGAGCACGTGTTGCAGTTTTAGTGGTTCTGTGACGCGTTTTTTGTGATTTTTATGTGTGAAATTGCTAACTAAACTGAAAATGAAGCCCAAACAATGCCGGGCGCAGACGCCGCCGCGTCGAGCTGCACATGTGCGCGCGTCTTGTGTGCAGGAGGTGATCAGGAAATGGCACTCGCGGTGTCACGCTAACATGTGATTCACTGAACGACTATTTACAAACTCTTTGTTCCTTGCCCCCTCTTTTACAGGCTTATCGGGACTTTTACAGCTTGGACTTTTGAGACGGAAAACACAGGAAGTCCCTTGGACTCGCGTTTATGAGTTTTTAAGATAAGAATGAACCTTTTTGTCTGTGTGTGTATGTGTGTGTGTGTGTGTGTCGCATTAGAGCTCTGGCAAGTGCAACACACCTGAGGGGAGAGCGCGGGGAGTGTGTGCGGGGGAGTGAGTGCACTCGCCTGTCACCAACCGCCATCTGATTAAAAGGGAATGAAAAAACCACGAGTGCTCATTAGTTGGGTTTACAGGTGGCTAATGACCTGATATTTAAATTGCGCCACTTGCTTTATCACTCTCGCTCAGCCACTTTCTTCAGTTTTCCCTCCGTCTTTGGCCGCCCTCCAGGACCGAGGACCCCTCGTCCCCCCGCCGCCACCCACCCACCCGACACCTTCAACCCTCCCCGGGTCTGCTGTGGCGCCAATACTGCTCGGCCTCAGCGAAATGTCAGCCAGGAGCATAGACTCACGTACACACACGGGATCCAGATTGGAATCGATGGAAGGACGTCATTTTGGGCAACCTTAGTTTGACTCTTGCAGGAAAAAAAAAAAAAAAACAGACCGGTAATTGCGAACATTACCTGAACGAACTGACTGCCGTCGCTAATCACGCGCCGCGGCAATCTCCTGCGATCCCGAGCTCGGCTTCGTGCTCGTTAAAAACCGCCTCGCCTCTTTAACCGCCGCGCGCACGCGCTGCCGAGCCGCGGCCGCGCCGGGTGGACGGTCTCGTAGCCGCCCCGGCTGCGCCGCGGAAAAATATGACCTCGGCAATCTGCGGCAAGAGGCATATCAGCAGGAAATGGCTCCCCGTGTCAGGCTGTATGTATGCGTGCCCGGGGTCGAGGCAGACTCATGCTCCACTGCAGCTGCCGGCACTTCTCTCCCTGCGCCGGCCGGGGCCGGATGCCGACTGAATGACTGCACAAAGCCGCAATAACACCTCCAGCGCCGCTTTTACGGCTGGCAGAGACCCCGGGGCTCCATGACCGGAGTGCTAAGTGGCAACACTGCTGCCAATCAATCTATATTTACCCCCACCCCAACCACCTTCACCCCGCCGTGATCAGAGGAGGCGGCAAACGCGAGGCAGGAAAAAAAAAAACCTGGAACGAGAAGGAGCAGGAGAGCGGGGCGCAGGTGGTGCTGCCACGGCGGGAATTAGCCGCTCGCGGTGCGTCCGGGAGCCTCCTGCTCGCTCGCTCGCACGCGCGGCGCGCCCGTGGCCACCTGCACGCGGGCGCTGAGGTCACGTCCGGCGGGCGCCTCCGACATCATATGGTTCAGGAGAGTAAATTTCAAAAGCATATTAACCGATGGATTCTTGGAACGGCGGCGCAGCAATTCCCCGGCTCCGTGCAGCCGCGGCAAATAAAGTCTCTGAACTTGTCGGCTTCCATTACTGCTTTTCTGCCTTCACCAGCACTTTTTTTGTTTTTGTTTTTTTTAACTGATTTTGCATCACACTCCTATAATGCTCATTTCCCACAATACAACATGACTCACAGCGCCGTGCTGATCTGGGTTCCAGTCATGGTGTTGTGGTTTAGTGCGAGCTAAGCAGTGCTGAGGTGCAGGCTACTTATTTCTCCAGACCCCACAGATTTAGTTTTTAGGTGCATTCACACGTTATATGATCCAAAATATTTATTCCTCTGTTTCTGTGTGTTTTTCCCTCTTTTTCTTTTGTTTTATTCTTTGTTTTTGTTTTGTTTTTTGCTGGCCTATTACTTCTATATACTTTAAGCCACAGAAACCATTCCTATGTCAAAATGATGCAACTTTTGTCCTACTTGTTAACCTTTTTTAACGCATATGCATTGGGGTGACCAAAATATTAGGGACACCTCCCGGGGTGACCCAGTGCAGTTCAACAGCATCACAAAATTACAGTCCCAATAACAATTGTGGAAATATTTAAACATCTCTCCTAACCAGCTCTTCCTGAGACCTAATTGTGGGGCTGTTGCATGATATTCTGTGGTAAACATGCAGGGGTCAAAATGTTATGCTTCATCGGTGTATCAGCTGACATGACTGAGTGACGTCACCGCAGCCACATTTAGCCGTTTGTTTTTTGGTTGTTGTTGTTTATCATCAATTTACCAATTTGCAGAACTGCCTCAGCAGTTCCATTTGCGCCTCAGCGGTCACATGCACGCACTGCGGAAAATGCTTTTTCTACTTTAATTTTCTTGTAGCGCTCAGCCCTGAACCCTTGACACAGATTTGCACGTGGACTCATAGGACCAACGTGGGACCTCTGTGGTCCTACAGAGACTAAATGTCTGGGGGGGGGGGGGGGTGTTTCCTTACCCGAAGAGGCCTCAGGTGAAATATATAAGAATAAACAAAAGTCTGTTTGTCGTAGCAACGGCCCTGCCGGATGTACAGTATGACCGGGGCAGTTTATAAGATTTCACTCAGAACTCTGCAGACACAACAGGGCCTGAATAAAATCTTTAACATGATCCATATTGATACAGTCACTTTGGGGCTATTTTTGGCAAATAGAAAAAAAAAACTTTTATCAGTTGTATGTAATTTATTATTTTTTAAAGTAATATGTGCATTTTAATGAATAATAAAAATGAAAATTAATTCACAAAGTATCCACAAACAGTCTTTTTCCAGGCGGTTGAAACCATGGCTCCAAACTTCCACATTAAAGGTCAAAATTTGAATTTGTCCAATACTTACTGACAAAATAATTGCACAAGCAACAATACCCCCCATCAGCCTTAGCTGCGGTTCTGTGTTTAGTGCCAGTTTTCACCTTCATATGCTGGACAAAAGTGAGTCGCTAACATAAATTTGATAAACCGCTTCAATCCAAGTTCCACACAAGCTGGCACATAGACGAGGTTGCTGCATTGATCTCGGCTGCTACTCGAAGGCGCCGCTGTTCTCTTCACTGAAACATGCAAACAAGAGGAACCCAACAATCACACGGTCAGAACACGACGAGCCATATCGACCTGTTGATGGGATTCAAACGTGTGGCTGCAAGGCCGCGGGGATTCACCGCGCGCTCGCTGCCGCGCCAGGTGGAGTCGATCCTCAAAAGGGGCTAAAAACGTGAGTTTTAATACGTCGCTTAACATTGGACGTGATGGTTTATTCAATTAAATCCCTGGGGGGTGGGAGGTCATTATTTATTGCTGTCGAGTGCATGCAAATTCAAAACCGGTAAAACAAAAACACTAGTTTTTAAATTCCGCTTTTGTCTCCCAGTCTGATGGACTAAAAAACAGAATAGAATAAGTATAATTTGGAGGTCTGATGACACCCTTTACATCCAAGTCAGTCTAAGTTAGTGGAGCTGCGTCACAGTCATCCATGGCTCACTGTGCTCGAGGAAGTGAATCCAAAAATCGACGACGTTTTTGTGCGGCGACGCCGCCGCATCAGCGGCCGCAGCCCGGCCAGAATTCCCCCAGACAACCGAATGACAGCCAGACACAAATCTGGCGGAAAGAAACGTCAGCGCTCGTTTCACCCGGCCTGCGCCAATAGCGCAGACAGTCGGCGCGGCCTCGCCGGGGCGGCGCGGAAAATCCGTAAACGGCGTTGCGGAATGGGTGGCCCTTGGCGCGCTGACGTAAAGCAGGCGAGGGGGGAGTGATTTTTTTGGTACCGAGCGGAGAGGAGATGCACACGGCACTCGAGTGAGGTAACTACTGAAAAAAAAACCATTATTATCATTCACTCCCACAACATGGAACCGGGCGGCGGTTCACCCGGCGCCTGGTCCGCCGTTACGCAGCGTTCGGAGCGCTCACCGGCCCGACACCGGCAACCTTGTTATCGCTGGCGTTTCTCGGCTTGTAAGCTAATTTCCTGCGTGTCGCCTGCTAGCTAGCGTAGCCGCTGGAAACGCCGCCTTGCGCTCCATGCTAACGTTAGCTCGGCGCGGAGCGGCGGCCGCGCCGCCGGGGACGCGGGGGCCGCCCGCGTTCAGCTCGGCTGCTGGCGGGGCGGCACGCCGCCGGGAGCCGCGGCGTCGCGCCGGCGGTGAAAAACGGTGCCGCGTCTCGGGGAGAGAGCCGCGGCTGATGGGGGGGCTATTATCCGCACCACGTGCGGCGCGGCGGAGCGCAGCGTGGTTGGTTTGACCCGGCAAAGCGCGGCACGGCGCGGCACGGCTCGCCTCGCCTCCAATGCCAGACCAATGTGGACTAGTTGTCTCAAAAAAAAAAGAAAAAGACAACGTTCTTTTCTCAGCAGTCTCACATGAGCGGCGAAGCGCGTGCTGCACACGTGATGCTCATATCTGCTGCGCTACAATCATGCTGCTCTTTTTATTAATATAATT
>CAAKHG010049584.1:0-21139 GCA_901007715.1 Dactylopterus volitans | reverse complement strand
CGACAAGACGGAATACATCCAGCAGATCTCAGGTCTGTTGGGTTCAAAGGACTTCAGAGAGCGGATCAAGGGAATCGACCAGCTCGTGGCCGACTGCCAGCACAACCCCAACATGGTCATCAATAGCATATTCCCAGTTAGTAAAACTTTTACTCAGATTGCATTGCAAGATCTTCCCCGAAACAACTTCAGTCAGGATTCAATAACAGCCAGGAAAATGCTTTCTCTCTGCTTTCCTCCTCGTTTTTCTCCACCCGCTCGCTTGTCCTTTCCCAGGTTTTTGATGCCTTCAGGGCCAGGCTGCAGGAGTCCAACAGCAAAGTCAACCTTTATGCCCTTGAGTCTCTGCAGAAAATCATCCACTCCATGAAAGGCAACCTGGCCCAAGTGGTCAACATGCTCATCCCAGCAATTGTGGACAATCACCTCAACTCCAAGAACAAGGCCATCTACTCTGCTACTATTGGAGCCATCAATGCACTTATATCCAATCTCGGTACCAGTCTTTAAAAAATTCCGACACGTCACATCAAGGTGAAATTCAAGAGTCATTTTTAAAACTGTTGCTGTTATCTTTCTTTGACAGATAACATACTCCTCCTTCAGCCTTTCTGCACCAAGGCTCAGTTTTTAGCCGGTAAAGCAAAGGTGGACCTCATCGAAAAGGTTGCAGGTAATGTCTTGCTGCGGACGCACCATCAGCTTGGGTTTCACCTAAATTTACGTCTGACCACCTTTTATTAAGTCTCATCTTTTCATCCGCAGGTCTCGTGACGGAGCTCTACCCTTGCAAGCCCCAGATGGTGGAGCAGAAAGTGTTGCCCCTTTTGTGGCACCTGCTGGGCACCTCCACCCACAGCGGCACCGTTCAGGGCCGGAGCGGCAGCGTGCGAGCGGCGACCATCCACCTGTGCCAAGCCCTTCATGCCCAGATGGGGTCCAACCTGGCCGAGTGCGCCGCCTCCCAGCCCGCCAATGTCCACAAAGGTTTGAACGAGGTCCTGCGGGCCATGTCCTGAAGCTTCAGCAGAATCCAAACACGGCTAAATGTTGGAAGAGAAGAACTTTGACCTTACTTGAAGACGGAGATGTTCTACATTTCTAATAGTGCCTGCACTTTTATATGGCGGAAGAGAAGCTCCTTAAAAATTCGGGGCTCTTGTTCTTATCTCAGTGATATTTCCTCTGGTACATTGACAATGGTAACCGACATCAGGTCTTACACGTAACTCAACCTGCTCTCTTTGCACTTTGAAAAGGTAGCTCATTATCATGATAAGAGTCTCCCATGTTACATCATGTGATTGTCGTCGCTTTTTTCCCCCCCCATAATCTAAACATGTACTGTAGACAAATCAGAAACTATTACAGAATGTACAATTGAAATGCACAAAAAGAAAGCTGTATATTTTTTGCTGTTTCATGTGATGTGATATTTTTCAGATGTCATGTAGCTGTTTTGGAGATTTGTGAGTTGAGATTAACAAGGACAGTACAAAATGCTTTTTTGTACAGTTCAAATATGTATTTGCACAGTATTAGTTTAATCTGTAATTGTACACTGTATGATGGTACAGTGAATAATTTATCGATTGTGTATCGTTTTAAAAATCTTGTTAATGATGTGCTGGTTGATGCTATCTCACTTTTTTTCTTTTCTTTCTTGTTTGCATGAACAAAACGTACTGACAGGTCAAAGATTTTAAGGAGATATTTGTGTCTGCCGATGCCGAGATCATGGTTGGATACAAGAAGCGAAGCCACCCTTGTGGTTGCCCGGGAAACGGCAAAAGCGCAGATCGGTGACTCTGTCTCAGTATAGTGCCAGTCTTCAAGTAGCCTTTTAACTCATCTGTTGTTAAATTATATTGAACTTGTTGTTGGAACAAGAGCAGAGACAGACTGATATATAAATAAAGTGTTTTATTTCTGTAAAACTACCATGTACCCGTCACATTTTAGTCCCAACATTACGTACTGAGCTGAGGTAGAAGGGGGGAAATGCTTTCTATGCCATCAGAAGGAAAACCTTAATTGACATTTCCATTAGGACCTGGCTCCAGTAGGATTATTCTATGGCGTCAAGTGAGAGTTCCACTGACCAGCCACGAACTCCCCGGATGGGAAAAACATCCACTGGAAGCCCTGCATGTGTAAGAAATTCCTATGGTTGTTTTATTGAATTTAATTGATCAACTTGTTAATTCCCAAAGGGAAACTGTTTGTCTGCATTTGATCAGCTAGATAGTGTAAACGTATCACACACAGTGAGCACACACGCCAGGGCAATGAGCAGCTGCCATCAAAGCACCTGGGGAGCATTTTGGGGTGTTAGGTGCCTTGCCCAAGGGCGCGGCAGCCATGTCCAGCCCCGCCCCCCCCCCCAACACGAGCCCTCTTTTGAAGCAGTTCTCCTTCATTTTGACACGACCAATAAATGAAATACTTCCTCCTGTAGAATGTGTACATTTATCCACAAATTCATGACATGGCATTCATTTTTATATTTCATATGAAAGTACATGTGTGATGTCATACACTTGTGACATCAAAGTAGTGAAAGGGAATTGCATCAAAGGGAGGATAACTGACTGAGCTAAAATGTCATACAGTTGTCACATAAAAGCAAACTAGACTGTATGCAGGGATAACCCCTTCTTGGTTCTTTCATCTGCAGCCCCCACAGTGTGGACATATTTTCTTATCATTACAACTTGAGAGAAAATAGGAAAAATCCACTTCGAGAGAACTGAGCGGTGAGTGAACGTAGCTGGCAAGCGACGCCAGAAGTAAATCTGGCTCTGTCTTATCTGACTAAACACACAGTTGCGCTTACTTATGTCAGATCTACGGAGCGGGCTGGGGTGCACTTGACTGTCTTAACTGACTTGTGAGAAAACCGATGCTGAAACGTGTTGCTGGCTGCTAAGAAAGTTGCATTTGTGTGTAAGAAGACGGTAATTTCCGAGTTATATTTTAGTGGCCAAACTTTTTAAAACTATAAGCAGTCCGAAAGAAAGTGGTATTTGGAGAAAGAAAATTCTCAATAGTTTGGAATTATTATTTGGATGCAATAAATCTTTAAAACTATAGTTAATTATTTGGGTGTAACAGCCCTTTAAAACTAGACCATGTAATCTCTGAGGAAAAAGTGGTGGGATTGCTGACTTGTGGAATAGTTGATCCTAAACTGCACTGCTGAAGTAATGACACTTCAAGTTATATTTAAGTGGCCTTTATAACTGGATAAGAAAGAACTCTGCATTTGGTGGGAGATTCCTTTATAATTATTAGTAGTTAGCAGGAATTTGTATTTGGGCAGAATACTTCAAAAATTATGGGTAAGAAAGACAGAAAGAAGTTATTTTGGTATAATGACCCTTTGCAGCGAGACTGAAATGTCTCTCAGTGCATTCAACTTTTAAAACTAATTACTCAAAAAGAAAGTATTTGGTGGATTAAACTTTTACAGTGACAGGTACGTTTGAATGTAGTTGGGCAGGAATTAATATTTGAATGGAAAACACCCCTAAAAATACAAGTAGCTTGACAGAAAGTAATATTTGAATGTAACAACCCTCCAAAAAAATTTTGGAAAGTATTATTTGTGCCTGATACTCCTTTAAGATTATATTTAGTGTGACAGAAAGTAGTATTTTGGTTTAATAACCTTTCAACACAACGAAACTGAAATGTGTATTATAGTGGAATACACCTTTACCCCTGTAAATACTTAGAAAGTGCTTCAGTGGGAAACGGGCTGTGCCGACTGAGTGAGCTGGTTCAGGTATGGGAATGGAAGGAATGCAGTATTCATTCCCAAGACGAGAGGTTTTCAAACCTGTCCTGGGTAACACTCATCCGGTTCACATAGTCAGTCTTCATCCATCACATCTGATTCAAGTGATCAGCTCATCAGCAGCTCTGAAGAAGGTTGGTAATAACCCGTTCATTTGAATCAGGCGCGTTGGACCAGAGAGACATCTAAAACATGCAGGGTGGTGGGAGCTCGGCAGGACCAGGACTGGGAAACACTGTCACAATGAGTTCCACCTCAGACACAACCCGCTCACAGACAGTGTGCAGTTCAGTTGACACTTTTGGCCAAAGTAAAAATTTAGGTTTAAGCCCACCTCAGCCCTGCGTGTTCCAGGAGCTAAAGGGGAAGCAAGCATAAAGCTTCCAAAGCAGGGCAAACCCCAGACTGCAGCACTCGGGGCTCTCTAAGGCATCAAGCCCCCCCCTTTAAGAAAAACTGTAGCTCCCCGTTGTGCTCTTACCATCTCGACCTTGGTGAGACAGAATTGGGGCCACATATGACTCCCTCAGTGTAGAGGGAATACAGCCCTCACCTTGAGGAAATTGCAGAAATCCTACAATAGTACAATGTACTGGATCTTCTCACTGGTGAGTAGAGCTCCAACATGACTGACCGCAAATGCTGCTCTGACATTCAGAATTGCCTGTCAGAGTGCGCTCCTGCAACAACTTAGTCACGGCCTGGGCTCTCCAGGAACCAAACACCTAGTTGGAGGTGATGAGGGCGCCAAGCCCACATCCTCACTCGGAGAGGAGGTTTGGCACTCGGTGCTCCATCGACAAAGTCTGCACATCAGAGGCAACTATGATCTCGCTGGGCAGAAGGGGTCAGTCTGCAGGAGCCTGTGGCAAAACACAGAGGATGCTGCATCAGAGGAACGAGTGGATGGTATCAAGTGGGCTCTGCAGTCAGGCATGCACCAGTGCATCCTGGCCCAGATGACTGGTCTCATTCACGGAGGATAACCAAGGTCATTTGGTGGGCGCCTCCGGGGCCACCTCTGACCCAATGAGGAGGCTCCTTGGTGCACACCACATCTCGCTGGAATTGTCATTGCCTCTCATGAGGCCTGCCACAGGAAAGGAAGACGACAGCTTGGCTGGTCCTTTGTGGTCAGCACTTCGCCGTATGCCGTGTGCCCACGGCACCCAGGCGCAGGGTGCCTGATGGCACCCGCGATGACTAAGTGCCTCCCTGTTTATGTGTGTGATAAGAGGTTGAGGTGTTAGTCGAGGAGTGCACTCCCCCACTTTAAATGTGTCAGGAATTGCTTAAAGGCTATTTGCACATCCCATAGTTCCAGCACACTGACACACTCAGTGCAAAAGTGCGCCGACCGTTGTCCACGCCCTATTCTTGCCCTAGTCTGCCCCACTGCATCCCAAACTGAAGAGCTGTTATGAGACATTCCCTTGCAGGAAAGGGTGGAGGACATGAGGACACCCCCCACCAATGGGGCCAGAGTGAGGAGGCACTGCTGTGACATCGTGAGACTCGAGTGTCGATGCCACTTCGTAAGTGGAGGCTAATTAGCCACTTCTGCAGAGGGCACAGTGACTGTTGTGGCCGCTGTCAGTCTGCCCAAGTGGGGAAGAAGTGGATATACAGCAGTGGCTTTCACCTTTGGAAGAGTGGAAGGAACAAAAGAACGTTTTCCTGACACTGAGAGGCTGGACAGGCCTTCGTGGTGACTGTGCGTCTCCTTAACATGAAAAGTTGAGAAGAAGAAAAGGTGAAAACAGCCCGACTGAAACAGGGGAGCCACTCATTTGATTGCTCCCTTTGCCAGTCTCCTGTTAAGCACCCGGAACTGCACTTGTCGGTGTGAAAGGTGCTACACAAATTGAGTATCACTGATTTGACTGATTGGCCAAGAGAGCAGAGCTCTCATGGTTCAGAGTCCAAGTCATTGCCAGGTCATTGGTGATGATGATGATGATGATGACGTTCTGTCCCGGCTGGAAGCTGCAGCGGCCAGCATCAGAACTGGAGATCATGCTCTTATGCGAGGGTGGAAACCACTAAGATGACTGAAGCGTGAGCAGCCCCGCATCTGAGGTGCTGTCTGTAAAAAATGACCCCTCACCCGTGGAGGAAAGTGGCGATCCCAGACCCGAGGTTGGAGGGAGCCATGATGATGCACACTGCAAAGAGGCAAATTGTATTAAGGGGGGGAAAAAAATGCTGACGAAACCTCAAATATTTTAGAAACAATCCCCAATATCACTGAGAAAAGTATTGTCAATAATAACAATAATTTAAAAAAATGAGATATAGTCCCACTAAAGATAGTTAAAAAAAAGAAGCCACAATTAACCTTGTAAGCAACAGGGAGTTAGACAGAAAGTAGTATTTTGGTCATTGTAAATGTTTCTTCCACCAGATACCACTTCATTTCTAAATACTTATGGTTTAGACTACTAAATTAGAGCTTTGCGCAATTACTTAATTGTGTTTTTGCGACGCAAATGCAACTTTCTTAGCACCGTAGCATTGCAGCTCAGCATGAATTCATTGTATGACTGGTTATGAGGCTGAAGACAGCCAGAGTTTCTTACTTCCCTTTAAATCAGCATTCCACCCGTTGTTTGTTTTGCGTTGTTTTTTTTCCAAAACAGGTGGAACATGGTTACAAGGGGAGAATAGCTGAGCTGGTATCATCATTTCTAAGTTTTTCCCCTTCAAGTGCAGAAACTGTATCTAAAGTCCAAGCATGGTGCAGACTCGAGAGAGAGCATGTTTGATTGCTTTAATTGGAGGAATGTATTTTTTGAAAAGCACATTTGCCAGAAAGGTCAACGCCCATCAAGTTGCAGGATATTAAATTAATTTAATCTGTTCATTTATCATTCCAGTCTCTGACTGTCATGTCTGTGACTGCTTTAGAGTTAAATTAATCAGAACTTTCTATGATTGCATTCACAGTCAAATAAATCTGAAATTGGTTCCATGTCAGCAACAACTCTGGAAGAAAATATGAAATAGGATGACCTTCACTGGATCGTGCTTGCTGCTGTGAATTCTCACATCTGACCACATCCATCGGACCATCAATAATGATACATGGAATAATTTCCCAGGAGTTACACGAGCAGCTTCTGGACCTGAAGAACTACCAGAACCGCACAAATGGGGTGGAGGAGCTCAAACGCGTCCTGTCAGAGGTGGACATGACATCGGTCGCACCCAACAGTATTGAGGAGTTCATTCATTTTCTCCCCAGACTGCTGGATGACAGTAATTTTAAAGTGTTGCATGGTACATTGCAAGTTTTAAATGTGCTCATTCAGAAGTTAGATACAAATGTCGACAGATATGTCAAACAAATAGTTTTGGTGGCTCTGAAGGCTCTCGGTGACACTCGCACCGTCACCAGGAACGAATACATGAATGTGTTTCGACAGATAATGAAAACCGTTGCTCCACAACAAGTGTTGGATCTTGTCACCGGCAACTTGAAACACAAAAATTCCAGGGTCCGCGAAGATGTTCTTAACATCATTATTGCAGCTCTACTCACACATCCACGGGAAGACTTCAACATCTCTAAGCTTTGCTTTGAGGTTGCACCGTACCTGGCAGACAGCAAAAGGATCGTACGTCAAGCTGCCCTTGAGTTGTTTGCCGTATTCGACTATTGCCTCGACACGGGGGAAAAAAAGCTTCTGATGAAAGCCGTGGACATGGTGGAACTCAATGAGGAGGCGGAGGGTCTTATGGCAGCTGTACAGGCGAGAAGAGCGAGGCACGTCCTACCGAAACTCACTTCGGATGGAATCGTGGAATATGGCCTGGTGGTGCCCAAACCGGGCCAGTGGTGCTCCCCGCATTATGGCTCCGGAGCCGATCTGGACTGGGTGATCAACGGAGGGCGGATTAGCAGTGCCAGGAGTTACAGAACTGAACCGGACTGCGAGCGGTGGTATGGATATGGCAGCTTGGGCTCTCTCACCGACGACCGTCCATTTCAGAGGAGGATTGTCAGTGCTGGCAAAGGGAAAAACAAGCTTCCCTGGGAGATGACGAGCTTCTCGCCCACTGAAAACGACCAACCTTACAGCACAGCCAACGGAAAGTACTCTGAGCAGGTGGGGTCCATCATCACTGTTACATTGCGATATATTCGACTAATATTGCTCATGCTAAATATGCCCTCTGACACTATACAGATTCATTCATTTGTTTTACAACCTTTATGTACGAGACAGATGGCTTAGAGGAACGTTGTGGATAGATTTGATTACAGAAGGGGCTAATGAAAACCGCGCCCTTTTAGTTGTCATTGATTGACCAATCAAGCTGTGCCCTCCCAGTGGTTTCACGCAACCTCTAAAGAAATCCTCTGAAATCTAAAGCAATTAGTCCGCTGAGTGTTTCTCAACATTACTGAGCATTTCAATGGCCAGCCAATTGCATTGATTTGCCCCCAATCAATTGCAAAGTGCTGTACATGGAGCACAAAGCAAGTAGTTGTTTGTTGTCACACTCGAATTCTCGGATTTCTGAAGGTCCGTTCAAGACCGTCTGCTTTCCCAGGGTGCGGGCAGTTGTGGGGTTTGGGGGTGTTCACGCGACTTTATTCATGCTACATTCTCCTGGCCTCATGTCGTGGCTTCACAACAAGGCTCCAGAACTGTAAAATATGTAACTGAAGAAGTTTTAAAAAATTGCGAGCGTGAAAGTGAATGTATAGACTCCAGATATGGTGAGGATGCTTTTTGGAGATCTAGCAAGCTAACATCAGAAGCCGTACCACACAAACCATCGTTAACAAAATAACAAGTAACGCTTTTGTTTTTGAGATACAGGATGTACAACATAAAACAGCACAGTGATTTAACCTTTGGTTCTAGCTCATCTTCCAGTTTTCTAGTGTCAAACAATGTTGCATTAAGTGTCACCCACTGGAACACAGGGGTGGATCTGAGCATGCGCAGTCCAGGTGGTGGCCAATTTTGGCTGCGCGCGGATGTCTGGGGAGTGTTTGCGTGCGCCTCGCAGAGGGGCAGATGGCCACATTTACGCCGCACTGGCTCCCAGATTTGCCGAAGTGCATAGCATGCATTCAGCCGTACGCTCTCGCTCGACACGCAGAGACGTGAGAAAGCAAAACCTTATAAGGAGTTAACAAATTTTAATAAATATGAGGTTTTGTAAATTTCAATTTCTTTTTTTTTCTTTTTTTCCACCTGCTCATAGATTTGCAGGTTGAAAAAGTGTTGTCATTCAGAGGCGTCAGTCTAGAGGCAAAGAAAATCCCAGTGGTTTCACTTTTGCTGAGATGGCTCCTGGGGAGGGGAACATGTAAATATAGCTTTATAATACATGATGCAGCATGGCTGGAGTGCAGCAGCGGAGCGATTTGGTGCTATTTCTGAAAGAAATACAGGAGGTGACTTGCACATTGACATTGAAAGGAAAAGCACTGAGAATATTCAGTGTCACAACCACGGAATTCAAACATCGGGTCATCCCACCAGTTTGTGGTTTAAAAGCACGCCATACTTTTTTCAGCTAACAACAGTTCAAACCAAACTACTATGTGCTCTATTCTCATAATGTGCGTGGGCTGCGCTGGCGGCGTTTATGTTTCAGACGCTATTAATTGGTCATATTTTGTTCTGGGAACTATCACCCAGCTGAGAGGCTTCCATTTGGAAACCGTCTGTTTACAGCAGTGAGTTGTTTCCCAGCAACCCCATTACCACGCAGCACACTTGCTGAGGGGGGGCATGAAACATAATTGCTAATATCACAAGGTTATGCCTGTAAAACACAGCTTGTTTACAGCTCAAGTGTTGATTGCAATCACACCAAGTGCTCTGCAGCGCGTGAATTACAGGCAGCGTGGCACGGGCCACATCCACACACGCCACACGCACACACACACACACACACACACACACACGTTGCACTGTGATTGAGGATGTTTGCAGAGAATGGAACGTATCCTATACATTCGATTAAGACTATTAATTCTTGCAGATGATCCATCCAGTATTTCCTGTCTGAGATGGTATCAGCTGCATTCTTTTGTCCAGTGGTGTGGATGGAATAATACTTGGGTCTCTGTGCTGGTAAAAATGTGGTGCTGGAGGGTGTGGGGGGAAATCAAAGAAAATCATTCTCTTTCTATTCATAGATGGCAAATGAAGATTTTCCTCCCCTGTCCAGGAGGCTGAGTCCGGAGAGCTACACACCCAGTTTTAGTAAGTGCATCTCGGTTCCTTCTCACACGCACTCATTAAACCCACATGAGGTGACAAGTGCAGTTGAATGGCTGTCACGGTCAACTTCAGCTCAAATTAGAGCAGCTTTGAATTGGATTAGCATGCTGAGTTAAAGGAGTCACCATGTCACATGTCACCTAAAGCCCTGAGATGAGCGCCGTCGAAACGCTACCTGCAGATGAGAATCTTGGGTCATGATATGTTTGGAAGATGCTGTATTTTAGCTGTGTTCAGGGTTAGAAATATGCTTGAATAAGATATGCAACCCAAATCTTTATTATTCTGCTGCTGCTGCTACTTTTCCCTCTTTTTTTTCCTTCTTTCTCTGCATTCTTAAAGCTACAGAGACCATTCAGCTTTCAAAATGTTCAGCTTTTGGAGTACATTTATTCTTCCATTCAAACTTTTTGGTAGCTTTTAGCTTTTTACGACATCAAGCTTTTTTTTTTGTGAAAAACAATATGATATTAAAATCAATGGCCGTGCTTTGATGTCAAGTAATTCTACGTTATTGACTTTAAAACTATTCAGCTTTCTTAAGATTCATTTGAGCTTTTCTCTAGCTTTTTTTTGTATTCCCTCAGCAGTCATCAGTAATTTTAAGCATTTTCTGCAGGAAATTCAATTTCTTTTTAACTAGTTCTATAGCACTCCTTGAAAGATTCTTAACTCTCAACAAATTCTAGTGTGTTTCTTCACAAACTTTCATCGAAAACAAAAATGTTTAATATAATCATGATATTAAAAAAAAGCTAATATTAAAAGCTTGTAAATTAGATTAAATGACGCCACATTGATTGCTGTGAGTATAAAGGTGTTATGTAAATGACTTTTTGCATTTGCAGTGATGGTAACTATTATGACACTGGAGTTCAGGTCCTTCAGTTTTACTTTTATAAAGCCATGCTAACCCTGAGCGTCAGGCCAGACTCAACATGTCAGAAGGGAGTATTGTGTAATTCTTGCCACTCACTAAGCCACTCACTATTTGTTATCTAAACTCTAGCCTGCAGACATTAGTACTCACATTGGTCCTCCTAAGATTCTGCCTGCCAATGTCGTCGTTGCATGTGTTGTGCTGCAAAGACGGCAGCATGGTCGCTTACAGACATGGCCTGACAACTGACTGAATCCTCGCCTCTCAATAGGCCCTTCACGCTGCAGACATTTCGAATCAATAAAGCTGGAGAATTACAGGTGGAATTAACAACTTGAACGATGGCTGCATTCGGTTTTGTCGAGCCAGACCCCAGGCTCCGGTATTGTGCATGCTTACTTACTGAAATTGCTTCCTGGGGCAATTTATGTCATTAAGCCCTTGTTAATTTTAGTGCTTACATATGTTTTGCCAACTTTGGCAAGCCAAAATGTCTGAGGTGGCTTTTAACAGACCGTAGAATGACTTTCCCTTCGTGCAGAACACGATACCCGAAGGCTAAATGTGAGAATCGTGCCACTTAATTAATGTCTTTATTTCTCTGGTTTAAGTGTAGTTCTCTTAACTTCTTGTTTTATTATGTATTTTTTTTTATGCTCTTAATCTTTTAATTTCGATGTATTCCCGTGCCTTTGAAAAACACTTTGAATTGAATGGTGTCTGAATGGTGCTGAATAGACAAACCTGCCTTGCCCTTGAAAGGCAGCATTACTCAAATATCTGTGGTGAGCTCCGTGAAACGAGCGGGCTTCAGTAGAGAAATGCGCTGTATTACTCCGACTCTTAATTCCTTGCAAGGGGTTGTAGGTTCGCAGCAACCTGTCAGCACAATAGTGTCACAAGAGTAGCTGATCAAAAACCCACTTGCACACAACTGCAGCACAAGCGGTAAAAACAATAGCAGTGAACAGAATCGGTACAATAATGTCTCACACGAGAACAGATTTTGTCGCACAAGTTGCACGAGTTTTTCCTCACATCTGCGATACTTCATGTTTTATCTGCTTGACAAGGAGGCTGCTACCTCCATAATACATCGTCATAGTCTTCAGATGAAGACTAAAAGTGCAGCAGGTGCTTTTGCTGTAATCTTCAGAGATCCTGGAAAAAGCAGAACTGACCACAGGAAGAAATTTTCAGCAATTAATTGAGCAGTCAGCAGTGCAGAGTTAAAAAGAGTTAAACTAACCTTGTTTGGCGATTGTACAACACACCCTTTTTTAATTATTGATTGATGGCGATGGTGAATTCAATGTTATTACTTAACCAATAAGGAACCCTATCAGAATCTTAAAAGGGCAAAACAATTCCCTTTTTTTTAGGTTCCGCTGAACCACAGAAATCCCCCTCTCCCAGAAGGAGGGAGTCTCCTGCTCGGCTCAGAAGAAGTGGAAGCCTCAATTTAGACCCTGACATCTTCAAATCCACCAATTTCACTGACACAGACAGTGGTAAGGAGTCATGACCATAAAAGGAGGTGCAAATGTTGAAGGAAATCCTCTTTTTTTTCACACATGTAAAAATAGCAATGACAGTTCTCAGCATTCAGCTCATTTCAAACCAGTTACTCATTACCTTTCATCGCATGATGTTTTTTTCATTTGTGCTGATGTGCGAAATTGCTGCTTCACAGCGACCTCCAAGCGACACACACTCTCCAGGAACCCCAGTGTTGAGCGCACCTTTTCTCTCCCGTCCAACCCCGCCACGCCTGGCTCCTTCCTCCTGCCCTCCTACCCTCTGGCTCCACTCCCGGGAGGCATACTCACCCCAACGCTACCCCGTCGTCATGCCAACTCTCCCGTCTCTATGTCCAACACCTGGCCCAACAAGCGAGAGAACAACCCTCATCACCAGCAGGACACCAGCCCCCGCAGGGACACGGAGGCCACAGCAAAAGGTAGTCTTGCAAAACGACATCAGCTGACGTGCGATGGGTTTTCATCGGAGTGTAAAAAAGTTGGGGTCTCTAATTCGTATCATCACTTCTTTTCTTTTCGGTCCTTCCTCTCGCTCCAGGAGACATTTCCAGCAGATGCTCACCCAGACTTATTCGCACCCCCTTCATGAACTCGTCTTCAGCTTCCTCGTTTCGCCGCGCTCTGAGCAGCGGCAGGACCACCCTCTCCGTCTCACCGGTCATCCCTCCAGCAGAACCGGCCCACTCTCATAATGGCCAGCGGTCCAACGCTCCAGACAGTCCTCAGAATCAGCAGCGAGAGACAGACCCTCGCCTGGAGCCTGTTGGCGTGAATACAGTGCAAAATTCTCCAGAGGACGACCATCTGGACATGCAGGAGGTAAGATGTCTGTATTTTGTGAATTATCAACACTGTATGACCAAAGTCTGGATTCATGCAGCTTAGATTCATCAGTCTTTCCTCATATTAGCCAATCTGTGGGTTGCTTACAGATGTTGAACTCGTTGCGCTCGTTGCGCAACAGTGCTGCTAAGAAGAGGGCCAAAGCGAGTCTTAGCAGTTCAGACCCAGACCCGGACAGCCCCGACTCACCGTTGAGGTTAGACCCAGGTCTGGACTCGCCATTGCACACCTCTCCCATGCTTACCAGTCCAACCAGTGAGAGTGGACTTTCCAGTCTAAGCTCAGTTGCAATCTCCAGCTTCAATGGCATCAAAACAAGGTAAGGGATCCACGTTGTTCTCAGATACATGATGTCATCATAGCATCTGTTTATAAACACTTGATGTTTATTAAAAGCTTTCCTGTTGTAGGTGGTCCAGTTGCATTTTAAAAGATTAAACTGGATTTCTTAAAAGGGTGCCAGTGGCTTATCGCTTGCGATTTCGATTTACACCAGCCAGTATTGTCTCCAAAGATACCAGCATTTGTTGTCCACAAAGCTTGGAATGTTGGCTTCAAACATTTTTTGATAATGCATTGAGGTTGAGGTCATTGGATTAACTTGGTTAGATCCCATTTGAAACGAGGACAAGCTGTGTGTTGGGAGCATGAGTCAGCTCCAGCCTGCATTTCAGTTCATTAGAGTAAATGTTATCACAGACCTGGTGACAAGGGTAAGCAGTGGTAATTATCTGCTGTTATATGACGAAGCATTGAGCCGTTTCCAGCCTAATTACTTACTTGTAATCACCTGTGTCAACAGTCCCGGAGACTCTGCCTCCTCAGGGATGAAACCTGGCATCGCAAGAGTGCCTTCCGCAAAACTGAGGTCCTCTGTGTCCATGGATTTTAGCAGCCTTCCAGGTATAAAAGGGATCAAATGTTTCTGGCTGCTGTGTTGCATTGCTTTGCCGCTAATTCACTTTTTTTTTTTTTTTTGCTGAGCGAAGGATTGTTTCAGAGAAGCGAACTGTCATCTGAGGTTGGTGTTGTTGGCCAGAGAGTCGCTCTCTCCAATGGAGCGATCAAGGCTGAGGAGGAGGCAACAGGACCCTCCCCTCCCCTGGTCAAACCAGCTTTACGGGAATCGTTCAAGGCTGTGAGGCCTGCCAAAGGTCAGCCAGCGGGGATGTAAAACAGAGCACAGCTCTCTGTTTTATACTGAGCTTGTTTTTTTTTTGTTTTTTTTTGTGCAGACGTAATTATATCAGATCATTTTTTAGGATCTCAGAGCCACAGCAGCAGGAACTCACCCGCCTCGGATATGCCTGAAGGAATCTTTGGGAGAGGTCAGTATGAGTCGTTACTGAGTCCAATATTTGACTAAATTTTAACATTGTTGCTGAGCTCATGCTTTAGCTCAACGGTGATTTAGAGGTGACTGAGAGGCAAAGCTTCCCAAAGTTCTAACACAACGCAAATGGCTTGTGGGGCCTCCATCGGAAATAATGGTCTTGAATACGAATACACTCTTTCCATCATCATCAAAGTTTAAGTTTGTAAACATTTTCAGCAGAATTCATAGCTAATTCATACAGCATTGAGGCAGTGTGCCCCTCCCCCTCCTTGGTCATACATCTAAATGATCTGCAATCATCACCCCCATGTTTCTTAGGCATGTTTGGCACCGCAGTGTCCTCCAGTCGTCCAGCCCTGTCACTTGAGCAGGGGGATTCAGTGGTCAAACCCCCCGCTGATCCCTCAGGAGGTATCTATGATCTGTCTGGCTGCTACCTTGACAGCGATGACAGCCCACGTTCAGGCGAGGTTAAGGTTAGTCACACTTTGTCCAATGGTGAATCGTCGGACATGATAGAAAACCCCCAGTTGCCCAAGTACCACCTGGTGTGTTTTCTGCCAATGTGTGTGCAGGAGAGGGCGAAGAATGCAAGGTTTAGCAGGAGTAAGATGTGGCTTCAGCATTCGGATCACCCGGAGTGGCAGCCTGTTCAGAGGGACCACGCACGAGAAAAGATTCGCCACCGGGTCAGACAGATGCTGTCAGACTCGCCCCCAGACGAGAATAGAATGCTACACATCCAAGGCAAGAGTCCTCTTCTGTTGTTGCATTCGTTCATGTCTCTTAGTCGCATGGAATTCAATTCAGGGCACTTCAGATTTTGAACAGTTAGTCGGATATAAGTGTTTCTGGGGATCCTAGTAAGTCCCAGCAATGAGATAAGAAATACCTTCCAGCCCTTTACATATAACAAATGCGATACATTATTGTGACTCAAAAGACCGAGGTTAACTACACAGTAACTTGCAGAGAATGCACGCGAACGCTGAAATCAGTTGCTGAAGCAGTGCATGAAAGGGTTGACAAATGTAATTTTAAATCGATAAATGACATGCCGTTTATCAATTGACATGATAAATGTCAATTTTATTAAAGTATAAAAAGCAGAGAACAACAGTCTAGTTTGCTTTGATGTCACAAATGTATGAATGGAATCAAAAAAAAGCAGAAATAGTTGAAGTTGCCTCGATGATGCCATACAGTCGGTTTTTTCAAAGACAAGATTAATATGGTTTACGATATCAAAGCATATTCATCTATTTGAATGGGCTAAAAAAAAATTTCTTGAAGGGTAACGCAAAAGCCTAAGTTATTTAAAAGTTGAATTGAAAAGTAAACGTCCTTAAAAAGCACACCATTTTGATCGTTGAATGCTTTCTTTCTTTATGTGAATACTATGCAATCCTGATAAAAAATAATCTCCTAGCTTTGCTCTGCTCTATCAGGGCCCATCCCCCCCCGGCATTGCTAATGTATGCCACTATTACAGTTAACTGTGCAGTCCCATAATGATTTTTAAGATTCGGAAAGCCCCGGCCTAGTTTATCTTATGGCCGAAAAGGGCTCTAGGTGCCATCCTGGGTCTGTTATTAATTTTGAAGAGACCCAGAACATACGTGACATATTGATGATGGAAATTGTTGCTTTTCTAGGTAGAGATTGATATAAAAAGAGAAGCGGAAGCAGATTAGTTTCTATTGCCTCAGCTCTAACAAGTATAGAAAGGGAGAGGACCGCCACTGTGTCATATCACTTTTTATTTGTTTAAGTTATTATAGTCAGTATCAAATAATTGCATGGGATTGGGTGTAAGGATAATTCTTAAGTACTTAAATCCTTGTTTGGAACGATGAAATTATTTCATTCATGTTCGCTCACTGTTATCATCATTGCCCATGAATGGATTGGAGTAGAAGCGTTGGAACAGATGTAGTAAATGGGTTTTTGGAAAAAGCTCATTTCATATGCAAGAGTTTTCCTATAAATTGACCCTCTTTCAGCTACTCTTCATTGGATCTGCATGTTTTGATGTATATAATCTGCCAGTGTTACATTACTAAGTTCATCAAGGATGAATGGTGGTGAATCTCCCTGCCTCACACCCCTCTCCACCTTTAAAAAAAAAAAAAACAACGATTATTAATTGCAACTTATGAGCAACATTCTTTCCCGGCAAACAACCTGACGTCAATAGCACATCTTATCAACATTCCTCCTCGAGGTCGATGATATGAAATTTTTCTGGCGTCTCTTGTTTTGACCCCTCATGTTACAAATTTATGCCATTGCCTTTTTAAATGGTGTTTATTCCGTTACATTTCTAAACAGATTTCCTCCAAACCCAAATCATGTTTATACGTCTGCTTATGGTCGAAATAACCTCATGTTGTGACTCAGCATCTATTGGATATGCACGGCTCGACGCAGGCCGAGGAAATGTTTGCTGGGCTATAAAGCAGATTAATCCAGCCAACAATTTTTTTTCTCCAAAACCCATTTCTTTTTACAAATAACCAGTCAACTCTATCAACCGCTTTCTCAGCATCTAAGCTGAATAGCAATAGAGGTTGTCTCTCCCTCGCCGCTACTGGCTGTGGTTTTAAAGCTCTTCTTACACTGTTAGTTCCTTGGCAACCTAAAATAAAACCTGCATTATCTGGTTTAATCATTTTCCTTATTTAATTTCACATTCTGGTGGCCAGGATAGAACTAGATATTCTGTAATCCACACATAAAAGTCTCGTGGGTCGATAGCTAAGCACATTCTGGGGAACTTTTTTTCTGGTGGGTTTTTTTATGGTCTGTGCAGCAGTTAGCAGTTAGTCCTCCGAGCAAATGCACCAATGTGGTTCAGAGCATAATCGCCTCCGTAAAGACATATTGAGACAAAAGAAAAAAAAAAGTTGTACAAAATGTTCGGGGTTTCAGTCATTACACTAAAATGGTATAATTCATATGAGCTAAGAGTCCATGCAGCCGCAGACCTGAATAGTTTGTCATCTCCGTTGCAGATCTGCATCTGAACGGCAGCACGCTGACGTCCGCCAAACCAGAACCTCCGTCTGATGTGTCACCCCTCAGCCCCACCAGCCCAGCCAGTCCACCAGGACCCCAAAGCCCCACCACATGCTTCACTCCACCCCACCAGCCAAGCCCCCCCACCGTCCCTCCGAATCCCAAAAAAACGTTGCGGAATAGGAGGGCGCCGAGCCTCAACAGGGCCCGACCCTCACTGTCCAACAGCTCAGGTCAGGGGAACGAAAAGGCCAAGTTTTCATCTACATGCCAGTTTTTTTTCTTCTCCTTAAACAAGCAAAGCACGTCCATGTTACAGCACGCTAGCATCTCTCAGCTGGTCTTGACACTCACTTGCTAGTTAGCGCCATCCCGCTGCATTATAAACGGATGACCCAGGACTTTAGCAGGTCTTTGTAGAACATGTTGGAACATTAATTAGAGTCTCAAAGGCATCAGAGCTCGCGCAAATAAGATGCTGGCCAGAACCCACACATGCCGCCGCTTCTTGACAGACTGTTTAGACATGCAACATGAGGCTGAATCTGTGTGTCGTCTGGTGTCTGATGGGCCATTTAGATGAGCTGTCCCCTGGTTCTGCCGGCCACAAGAAAGGTCTCTCAGATCCTGCAGAGCTGGGTCCCTTTTCCAAGCCGGACCTGGCATTGACGCAAAGCTTCAACCTGCTGAGCTCGGACGACTGGTGAGAGATGCTGTGTTACACTTTCACTGCCTCAGAGATAAGCAGATTAAATGCCTTCATGGTGATATGTTTTTATACAAATGTACATTTTATTTTTATGCCTCGGCAGCAGGAATAGCCGTGACTGGAGGCTGTTATGTTGTTGGGTCGTCTGTCCGTATCTGCATCCGTCCCGTCTTCGCGAGCACAATATCTCCAGAATTCTTGAAGAGAAAATCTTCAAATTTGGCACAAACATCAATTCAGGCTCAAGAATGAACTGATAAGATTTTAACAGTCAGGGGTAAAAGATCAAGATCACTGTGACCTCAAATATCTCCCTATTTTGTGAATGTAATATCTCAGTAAGTCTCAGAATTTTGCCACAGATTTCAACTATGGCTCAAAGGTTGAACTGGTTGGATTTTGGTGGTCTAAGGTCAGTGTCGCTGTGACCCCACAGAACACATTTTTGTCCATAAATCTCAATGTAACGTGGAGATCATGAAAATACAAACATCTAAAAGAATAAAATCATGACAATGCCTGACATTTGATATCAAGTAAAAGGTCGACATTTCTGGCACATTCTGTTAATTTGATTTGATTCTAGCGGTCAAAGGTCAAGGTCACTCTGATCTCATAAATCACATGTTTGTGCCAAGGTCAAGCGCTGATTGTGACAACATTTTTTGCCATTGTCTTAATAGGATGAAATGATGAAGTGATAAAATTTCTTTACTGTTAATCAATTTCTTTTGCAGTTCACTATACGGTATATTGTGGACAGAAATGGGTGTAAACTGCAACCTGACTGGTTAGCCGAGGCATACAAGCGTAGAGGATTCATTTTAGTTCTTTTTATTTGGTTTTTTAAGGGAGAAGAAGATTGAAGGTCTGACGTTCCTGCGTTCTCTGGCCCATTACCACTCAGGCACACTCCAGGGCAGGCTCCACGATGTCTGCCTGTCACTCACCCAAGAGGTGACCCTTCTTACTGCACCACCCTCCCACAATAATCACTGTTACGTATCACTCCATTTGATCTTGAACGACTTCTCTTCACATTTACGAGGTAGCGCCTATGCGATCAAACAGTACCGATACATATCAGTGAGAGACGCATCATCCATAGCAGCAAGAAAAATATTCCAGAAAATGGTTGATGAAAGCACAAATATGCAGAGTTCAGCATGTTTGCCGCAAAAAGGTGCCACTACTGGCACATAGACGTCTTCTCATGTCCTTTAATAATAGGGCATGTTGTGAGTGACGTGCAAACAGCCCATCATTTAGGTGTGTTGTTTAGTGTCATCAACATCAACATGTGACACAGCGACGCGGTGTGGAAGGTAAACGAGATGGTGAAGGAGTTGTCAATAAAGCGGGACAGGTTAACTCGGGAGAGGAGGGTGCTTTTATTGCCTTTTATGTACAACTGACAAATCAAGTGGCTTAATTATGGTGGGAAAATTATCGCTAATTATAGATATTAACTGAAATTAAGTGTTGCTCTGATACATTTTCAGCTTTATCACCCAAAATGTTTTTAGATAGCTGATTTTGCCGAGCAGTCGAAATTGTCAGCGTGTTAATGATAACAGTCGCGCATTTTCCTTTGATATGTTTTATTAAGTCCTTACTGTAAGATGGACCCTGTATATCTCCCAAGTTCTGCTGATCGATGCTTAAATATACAGTTGCTCTCGTTATTCAGGTGAAGAACCTGCGGTCAGGTGTGTCCAGGGCTGCGGTGTGCACACTGGGCGACCTGTACAGGCACCTGCAGAAAGCCATGGACCAGGAGCTGGACGGGACAGTTAAAGCCTTGCTGCAGAAGGCGGGCGAGAGCAACGCCTTTATTAGGCAGGATGTTGACGCGGCCCTGAGCTGCATGGTGCAGCACTGCACTCCCTACAGGTGCATTAATGCTCTGCTGTCTGGAGGAATCGGGTAAGAACTTGCTGAGCATTTTCACGTGACCGTCCTAGAACCTAGAGTGTTTTGCGTTCTTGCTGAGCTGACTCTCCCTCTGCTGTCAGTCATCTCAACGCAGTGGTGAGGAAGTGCACCGCCCAGCATCTGTCCAACGTGGTGGAGAGGGTTGGTGCTGCCCGCCTCCTCTCCGGAGCTAAAGATCTCTCTGACAGAATCCTACCAGCAGTCACCAAGTTGGCGCAAGACTCCTCACAGGAAGCTAGGTATGTAGGGACTTGTGTTTATATAAAAATGCTAAATTGTTAGGATCTTAAGATTCATCATTATTTTCCGATTATTGCTCCTTTTCGCTTGCAAATCCAAGGCAGTAATTCGCCGACTGTTGGAATCTGCGCCCTGGTTGTTTACATGCGTCCGCTGGTTCAATCCTCAGGTACTATGGGCGTCGAATGCTGCTGACCCTGTCATACCATCCTGACTTTGACAAGATCCTGGAAAGATATATTTCCACCAAAGACCTGCCAACTGTCAGAGACACTGTCTTCACTCTCAAGACAAAGGTAGCGTTTGCTCCCGCATGCGAAAACAACGCTGGCATTCCTTTTCTTTCTGCCAGAGGTCAGCCATCTAACCTCCAAATTTGCCGGTGATTTGTAGGGTCTGGGTGAGATGCCCCAAGACACCCAGTCAGCCAGAGGCAGACGCTCCCTCTCAGGCAGCGGCACGGTGAGAGCCTCGTCCCTCACTAGAGAGCCGCTCAGCCAGACCAACAGGTGGGTCTAACTATCAGCCAGTCCAGCAGCGAGACCTGGGAACACTGAATTCAGCCTCTTAGACAGAGCTGAAGCTTACAC
>CAAKHG010049583.1:10751-16866 GCA_901007715.1 Dactylopterus volitans | reverse complement strand
CACCTAACATGCTCCTCTACCTGCAAGCTCAACCCTTCACTTGTTGTTAAACCTCTTCATGGACTCGGCCCAAACGCCATCTCAGAGCCCCCACTGCTCGATTTGCCCTCACGAGCCCTCAGATCCTCCAGATCCTCCAGATCCTCCATAACCTGACCGACAAGAAAATTAGAGATGCAGCTTTTTTTGGTTTTTCTTTTTTTTTTTTAACTATGCTCCCAAACTCCCTACCCATAAACATCGGAGGCAGGCTCGCTCGAAACTTTTAAAAAACTGTTAGAAACGCATCTTTTTTTTAACAAAATAACACCATTTTAAGAGATTTTTTGGAGGGGGAATTTTGTTGTTGTTATTATTATTATTATTATTATTATTACCATTTTTAGTATAAGTAGTAATATTCCGTCCCTCTCTTCTTTTGTCTGCATTTATCCTCATAGTTTAACACAGCAAAGAGTGTTTTTTTCATTTTTAGTATTAGTAATGATATTCTGTCCCTCGTTGTTCTTTGTGGGTGTCTTTTGATGAAGCCCTTTGAGCTGCATTCTGTAAGAAAGGTGCTCTACAAATAAACATATTATTATCATGATTAACATAGCAACATAATATAATTTCATAATATAATAACTGTTACAAAATAAAAAATGTCATTAAAAATGTTTGGTCAAACTTTGTTCCTAACAGAAGTGAGTTGCTGTCAGCCACCTTCCGTGCGTGGCGCCGATGTGCAGCGGAGGGCTCGGCGGGTGCGGCCGCGTCCCCCAGAACTCACCATAAAATATATGAATAACGAGGAGTTATGATCCAGAACAAGTAAACAACACCCGCAAGCACCGAAACGCATTAAGGGACCCGGCGCGAAGCGGAGAGAGCTGTCACAGAGATGAGAAGGAAAGTGGAAAGGAATCTTTGTGGAGGAATCTTGAGCATCCCTCCCTCCATCCATCCATCCATCCATCCATCCATCCATCCATCCATCCATCCATCCATCCATCCATCCATCCATCCGTGCCACACTTCAGCTGCGTGCTTTGATTTAACACTTCATCCGCACGCCGTCTCCTCCGGTTGGCAAGCCCGGCGCGGGCGGCAGTCGCCCACTGCAGCAGAGCGCCGGCTCGAGACGCCGCACAGACGCTACTCCCGCCGCATAGTCCCCCTCTCCACGTTTCCATGGGAACCGCTGAGAGGAATATGCCGCCTAAGCGCAAATGACTGCCGCTAATGAATTATTTCTCCTGTCGTGATGGCTGCGATGAGTGTTGGGGGGGAAAAAAAGAATCCCCCCCCACACCTCCGCGGCCGCTCGGCTGTAAATGGACGGAGCCTCGTTAGCGGGAGCCACGGCAGCCAGCTACAGGAGATGGATTGAAGATGCCCACAAGAATTGAGCACGACAGCTACATCACCGAGAGGCTGACCAACATCTGATGGTCATTCACACACGCTGACGACAGGTCTGTCTTGGAAATGAGACCCCGTGTCTCGGTGGGATAACCTGTATAAATTTAGGGTTAAATAAAGATAAATCTAAAAGAATGTTTTAAATGAACAGGCAGGAAGACGGGCTCATCTCGGCTGCTGGTTACGTCCACGTCAAAGTGTCCTCGAGCAAGACCCTGAAGCTCCTGACGCTTCTGCCACTGGTGTGTGCGAACGTGTGTGTGTGTGTGTGTGTGTGTGAATGTGTTGTAAAGCGCTTTACAGGGGTCAGTTAACTAGAAAAAGGTGCTTTATATATATATATGTACATATATATTACTGCTGGACCTTCCTCGTGGTGCATCGGAGGACTTCTGTGTTCCACATCACACACACACACACACACACACACGCACACGCACGAGCCGCACGTGGGATACAAACTAGCTGTGGCGTTGAAAACACACTCCACGTTGCAGCGGCAGAGCTCCGAGTCTTCTCATACCTGGATGGGGGGTGGGTGTCAGACTAAAAGCCGGCGGATGTGTGCGTCATTCCGAATGTGCGCAGGAGGAGGTGTGTGCCTGTGTTTGTTTCTGCGTGTGTGTGTGCGTGTGCGTAATCTTCCTGATGCTGCCATAACCTGTATCCCATTACTTCCACGCAGCAGATGAAGCTCGAGAAGACCTGTGAGGCCTTCAGGCTCCCCGTCTCGTAAGAGGAGGCCAGTGTGACATTGTTGTGAATAACAGCAGGTGTTTTTTTTTATGCGCAAGCTGCCTAGCAACAACTTTCACCCTCCTGCAAAAAAAAAATAGGCGCATCATGCAGGATTTTAAGATTAACTTTGGCATATCTCATTCAAAATTATGAGTAATCTGATTATTGATTATCTCTTTTAAAAAAAAAAACTCCACTCACAGTATTGGCTTTCTGTAGCGCTTTCAAGCGGATTGCACATTTCGCGCTGGCTGGCAGACTTCGTGACCCGCGATAGCCGCGCAAGCCGATGACGCTGATGAGGACGTAATGAAATTGATAGAAAGAGCTGAAGAGAAGAGTTGGCATTATTTAAGACGTTAGTGTTTTAGAGTGCTTTGGTAGATTCATTCGGGGAAAAAAATTGCAACAGTGTTTGGATTCTAGGATATTTTCATTAAAGTAATACATCAGGTGACTTGATTTAGCCCAGCGATGGTTCAGGTAAACACAGTTACGCAGTCTGAAGGTGGTTGATGTCGGCGGCGTCATTATTCATCGCAAAAAAAAAAGAAGTGTATTACGTTCCTGTTAACTGATAATTTCCTACCAGGGGCAGCTTCACAATAAAAGCCTTCAAATGGCACAACGCAAGTTGATTTACGCTGTTTTTATGGCTTGTCGTTCATCACAAAACACAAAAACAGCGGATTTTTTTTTTTTTTTTTTTGGTCAGCGAATCAGCTGGAGATTTTTTTTAGGTGATCTGCAGACGGCACGTCGCTACTTCCACATCTCAGGCTTGATCGATAGTGCCCATTGGACAGACTGATGACAGCCACGTCAGGCGGGTGACGTGGCCCCTTTGGATCCATCCTGCGACAAACGACAGCACATCCATTCTCATCTGACCGCTGGGGGTTCCACTTCATGGCAGTTTGGTCCGACTCTGAACGACAAAGTCTCAGCTTCACCTCGTTTGCCCCCCCCTCCCTGCAAAAAACACTCCGAGCACAGCTGCGGGAGGACCTGCACTCCGGAATGGGTCATCAAATCGAAATGATCCAAACAGGCTGCTTATTCTGACACCGAAAGCGGCAACCACGAGCCACGATAACCTACAACACCTCGCAGCTACACATCACTGACATAGCGCTACAGGCCGAGGCCGGAGGGCGACGCTGATGGCGAAGGAGAGGAAAGAGAAGCGTGTGATCTCTGCCGGCTGCGGGCCACACGGTCAGTGTAGCCGCTAGCCGTTAGCATTTTTAGGATCTCAGATCTCCACGGTGACGCCAGACCAATCGGAGGCGTGAAGGACGACGCGGCACCGCCACAAAGTCTTCCCGACGCGTGCTAGCTTTTTGCCTTCGAATCACGTCGCGGTAACGAGTGACGGCTCTCACAGGAACACGTTGTCAGCTCAGTCGTTCAATCTTTCGTTATGATTGTAAGAACTTGATTCGCTCGCAATGGGCCGGTCACTTGAAGGATCGATCCAGCAAGTGAACTTCAGCTTCCACAACACAAAAACATAAAACCATCAGCGACCCAACCCCGGCAGTCTTCTGAACATGCATCGGACTCAAATGCCCACTGTCTCTTTAGTCAGGAAGCCGCGCACACGTCTGCGCGGTCGGCCGGGTCTCCATCGCGACGGTGCCTGGCGTCGTTTTTAAATCGCCATGGCAACACAGCCGCCTGTCAAGCTGTCGCTCTTTATGTGTCAAACGCGTCAGTGTCAGCGTTCACTTGTTGTGCTTTCCGCCCGCTCGTGAACACAAAAAAAAAAAGGCACGCCGCCGCCGCCGCCTCACTTTGGCACACAGACGGCAAAAAAAAAAAAAAAAAGAAAAGAAAAAAGCCTGCAGCCTACCTGCAGACATGAATAAAACATTAGCAACCGGTTGCCGAAATACCTCCGAAATTAGCCCATAATGGATCTTGCATGTGTCGGCATAATTTTTTTTTTTTTTTTTTTTGCAAATCGTTTTTTCTGTGATGAAGCGGAACTGTTTTTTTTTTTTTTTTCCCCCAACGATGAAAGATTAAAGCCGTAAAATATTCGTCTGAAATCATCCCAGCCGATCCCCGCACGCGCGCGCACACACACACACGCCCATAAATAGAAGATGAATAATGTTGGTTGTAACGTCGCCGGCGAGCCCTCCTCCCCCCTCCCGGGCTACAGCTCATTGTTGTCCGCGGAGCAGATCGCTAATCTAATTGTGACTACTTTCCTGCCGTCCCCCCTAATGAGCAGCTGGCACCGGGCCCGTCTGTTTGAATATTGCCTTCTAAATATTTTCATGTATCCCCGTGGCTGGGGACTGGTGTAATTGTATCTGATAACTCCAATCAGCTTTCGCCGAAGTGTCTCTCGCTCGCTTTGATGCGTTCCCCCTCGCATTCCTCCGCCTCTGACGAGTCCTCCACCGCTTTATCTCTCTCTCTGTGGGTCATTATCAGCCCTGTTCATTTGCATGCGGTGCGTATGTGTGTGTGCGTGCGTGTGTGTGTGTGTGTCCCGGTCCAGTTTTCTCGGCCTAATCAGCTGCTCTGCGACATCTGTCTGAAGGGGACTGGCTGGGTGCCCTCGGCCTGACGCGAGCAGGGCGCAGATAAGGCCAGGCGGGCACGGCCACCTTTACTTTGGCATCAGCCGCTGTGTGTGGAGTTAAAGGCCGCATCCAACTCCCTCGTGGGTCCCCCGGTTATAGATCGAAAGCGGCAGCAGATCTGCACGGCGCTCAGTTTAATTTATGAAGTCGCAGCGTGTTAACAGGCTTTTTTGTGTCGTTGTTACCGGGGTTTGGAGGGTGCGGGGGGGTCGAAAGGTGGAAACTGCTTAAATCTTTTTGCATACAGCGTGAGGACTCGTACTGTTAGTTGCATTTTTTTTCTTTGAGATTTAACGTCAAAGTCTCGTTCAGTGTGAGCAAAGTTAAAAAAAACAAAAACAAAAAAAAACGACGCCAAATTCCAAATTCCGGTAAAGCCGACTCTGATAAACCCCGAAGTCGGGCCTCGTCCTGAATGTAAAGGTGATGCAAGGCAAAACAAACAAACACACAAACACACACATATGCTTGTGGGTTTCACATTGTCGAGCGGTTATATTCAACGTTTAGCCACGTGAGGATCTGCGCATTTAAATGAAGAAGAAGAAAAAAAATGCTCAGAGGAGAATCACAGCACCAAGATGGAAGATATTATAGCAAGGGTGGAAAAAAAACGTGTATTTGGGCCTCTCTCTCTCTCTCTCTGTCTCTCTCTCTGGGTCATGATTGTCTCTGAGTAAGGAGATTAAGATAGCATGCGTCAATCCAGGATTTAGAGAGAGAGAGAGAGCGAGAGAGAGAGAAACACACAGCCGGCAGTGCTGCTCGGTCGCTGCATCCATATCATCCACACCACTTAACCTCTGACGCGCCCGCAACCTGCAGGAGATACGTTTCACTTATGGTTGCGGAGCCGTGACGCAACGCGATCAGAGGGGAGTGTGTGTGTGCGTGTGTGTGCGTGCGTGCGTCAGCGTAACTCATTCATGCCGCTGTCACCTTTCTGTGCAGAGAGGCACATGAAAAAAAACTGTCCAAACACGGAAAAAAAAGGAGGCACCGCAGTAATCCAGCGGCCCAAATAGAGGCTGACCCAGTCGCGGCGACACACTCTTCGGGAGCTTCCCATCCAGCTCTGATGCCTCCTTGCTCCACTTCCTGCCGGGAAGGAGAGCAAGGTATCCGGGGTATAATGCCCCGCTAACAGCCGCTAAGAGGCTTTTCCTATTCTCGGTAACAAGCGGCGGGACGCGAGGCGGCAGGACCATCCAAAGGCGGCGCGCTTCCTCTTGCCGCCTGAAAGTCCGAGGCGCTGCCGTGTTTTTAGGTTCCCTCCAAACAAATTTTTACAAAAGTTGAGTCCCGGCGTTCGTCTGAGAGCTCTTAAAGGTGCACGCGCTGGTTATCATGGCCACATGGGGGCAGCGGAGACA
>CAAKHG010049583.1:5751-8251 GCA_901007715.1 Dactylopterus volitans | reverse complement strand
TCTGAAACGGTCACAGAGCCTCACAAAACCACTGTGCAGTACTACTCTGTATGTATAACTATGCAAAATATATAAGAATACCACCTGTCTCGCGTGCAGTATTCCTACATCCTGGCATTCAACTTGCACTGTACCACAGGCCTTTATGATTCTGCTTGCACGGAGCTGTAAATATTGTAACATGAAGGCTTGCACATGTTCTTGGTTTTTGTTGTTTTTCTTTTCAATGTTTAATGTCAAATTAAAAGCCAGAACCAAGAAAGCTGATTCCGATTGACTATTTTGTCCATTTGCTTCCGAGAAAGTGTGATTAGAGGCTGTTCGAAAAGATCCCCCTTCTTCTTCTTACCAGCGCCGTGGTGCTGCGGGTAAACACAGGCTCTGAGTGCTTCCCCAACACGGTTTAAGTAGACTAATCAGCGCGGGGTTGGTTGATTGGTCAGTGTGGCCCGACAGCCCGGCGGGCGGGTGGGCGGGGCGACATCAGCACGGGTGATGAGGTGGGGTGCTGAACACTTGGGGGAGAATTACGCGTTACGTAACCGAGAGCGGGAGAGGAAATGCAGGGCTGGAGTCAGCTGGGCCGGGGTGTGACGCCGTGGATCTGCGGCTCTGACCTCTGGGTCAGACGCACATCTGGAGCTCCGGCGCGCGCACACACACAGACACGCACGCACACACACGCAAGCTTCAACATCCTTAGGAATATCTCTGCTGCGAGAGCGGCAATCAAGGCTCATGCAATCAAGAGAGGACGACCTCTCCTGAGGTCCCACCACTTAGCCCACGACCCGGAGCTGAACCGCTTCTGAATCTCCTCCAGCTCCGAGACCTCCGCACACCCCCTCCCACCACAAAAAAAAAACAAAAAAAAAAAACACAGAGTCCCTCCTCACATTGTCTCCCTCTAAGCGCAAATGTGAATGTAGTTACGTAAGGAAGTCTGATCACTCCTGCACCGCCACGCACGAAGGAGCTCTGGTATCTTCCGCAACCCGCCATTTCTACTCAAGGGAAGTCCTCCTCGACGTGAGGGTTCCCCACGCCGGAGGTGCTCCCTCGCTCGTTCTCCAAAGACGGATGGTCAGACGCTCCACCGCGCTTTCATGGCAAACACGCCCTCCTTTTCCATATTAGAATAAGATAGCGTGCCACCGTGTGAGTAGAAAGCCTAATCGCGTTAAGATAAGATGAGATACACCTTTATTAGTCCCCTGATAGGGTAATTTATAGTGTTGGAGCAGCAAGTGGACGGTAAGAACAGCGTAGAACGGAGAACAATGGGCAGCAACTGAATACAGAGTAGTAAGGATAGTAATAAATTGGCACGGGTTTGAGGTGGTGATAAAATGCTTGATTGTGGTTGTAATTGCAGGTTTTGGACGGAATGAAATACAAAAGTAATATATATATATATATATATATATATATATATATATATATATATATATATATATATATCACACAGTGCAATATGCATTGCATGGTATATATGTATATATATATGTGCAACATATATATATATGTTGCACATATTTGCGCTCTGTGCTATATTCATATTACTGCAGAAAAAGCAGCTGCTGCCTGTGCTGCGATTTAAAAATAAATTAAATACAAGAATAAATAAATACTTTTTGTCAATGCAAATTAAATTTTAGTCTGGAATCTAAAAAAAAAAAAAAAAAAAAATTTGTGAAGTTTGCGCTCACCACAGGTCAACAGGTCACAGGTAAAGTTATAAAGTTGTGCGTAACCAAGGCAACGCTGGTGAAGGCCTCCGTCACCTGTCGACTCTTTGCAGGGTTCAGCTTTCTCCGAATTTAAAATATACCCTCAGTTTGACCTCGCGCACGTGTCGGGTTTAATGTCGTGCACATGTTAATTAAAATCATTCACGGCTGCCAGTGAGATTTTTGCTGTGTGGGTTTTCGGAACAAAAAACGCAGCTCGAGCGCTTTTTCTTTGCTCAGAAAAATAATAATAATAATAATAATAATAATAATTAAAAAAAACGCTTTGGATTTGCCGCTCCAAATTCCGTAAACAAAAAAAGGGATTATGCCTCAAGAACAAGAACAAGAACCCGCCGCTCCTGTGGAGGTTCTTTGCATCACCTGCCGCCGCTCAGGCCACCAAGAAGCGTCCACCGGTCACCCGACATCAGAGTCAGGCGGGGGCGACGTCGCGTCACCCCTCCTCCCCCCTCTCCCCTTCCTCGCCTTCCCCTTCCTGCGCACGCACCACATGTGTTCATGCGCACATGTGCCCTCACACATACATAAACAAACATCTGTCCCTAAGCTGCTTACAACCTTAATGTGCGTGTGAGTGGGTGCGTGTGTGCCTCGTCAATCTGGAGCTCGCCGGGGCGGCGCAGCGGTGCTTTTGGCAGAGGTGGATGGCACGCACCATTTCAGGCTAAACTCCAGACCACTATACCCCCCCCCCCCCCCCCCCCCCCCCCCCCCCCCCCACCCCCCCCCCCCCCCCCCCCCCCCCC
>CAAKHG010049580.1:2526-26118 GCA_901007715.1 Dactylopterus volitans | reverse complement strand
TGTCCACCATAGAGTATAATACAACAGCCCTGCAATCAGTTCTCCCTTCAGGAGGAGTTTTATGTTGGATTGTGATTGAATGTGTGTGAGAGAGGTGTTGACATGTTTGAATGATTGTTATTGGGACTGCAATAGTTTGAATTTTTCATTAAAAAAAAGCTGAATATTTGAGCGAGGTGCTGACATATTCATACTGAGAGGTGTTCCTAATATTTCGGTCATCCCACTCATGAACATGTCCACACCTCTCGAACACATTCAGTCAAGACTCAGTATGAAACTCCTCCAGATGGGGGCGTGACTGCAGGCGCTCTGCGGTGCCTCGCCCGTGTGCCTCCCGTGACATTTGCCTCTTCCTGGATTATGCATTTCAGTTATCCTGACTTTCAAGATGGCTCGTTTTCTGTTCTTTCTCCTGACACGAAGGATGTAAACTGAGTATAAATACACTCTTGACACTTTCAAAATAAAGTCCCCAGCACACAAAGTCACCAAATCCCCCAAAAACCCCACAGGAGGCGCAGCCGTGCTCAGCTGGTGCAGGTGACCAGAGCCGCCACGGCTCACACGCGGCGTCGGACCGGCCGCCAGCCTGCAAACGCACGCAGGACCTCAACATTTAACCTCCATGTGTGAATATATGTATGCGAATAACAAAGGAAAGCAAGAGGTGACAGGAGAGAGCATGTTAATCACTCCATAATCATCTCGAAGATGCATTTCCTGCAGAGAAGGTGTGTGAATGCTGAGGGGATGAGTAGCTTTGCTGAATTAATACCAATCAAAAGCTGAAATGGAGCACAAATGAGCTCTACAGTTTAAAATACTCAAAGGAAGAACAAATTCACTTTGACCTCCGAGCAGAGGAAAGCGAGGGTGTCCTCGACGAGCTGTGGTGACGTCACTTGGTTTAGCGTGAGCCGCGTCAGAGCGGGAGGAGCTGGCATCAGAGCAGGCGCGCTCGGTTTAGCGGCTTTATCTGGGAAAAGTTTACAATTTTTAAGTTAAAGGGAAGGAAAAAAAACAAGCACCGTATCCTGCATGTAGTCAACAAGCTGAATATTTTCCTATTTGAGCGGTTTCTGTAGTTTACAGTATTAGACACTGAAGAAGGCGGCGGCTTTGAATTACACTGAGCGTGAATGAATCCTGCACAGTTTAAGTGGACTTTTTTTCCTCTTCAATTGAAACTAACGGGGCTCCGTAGTTTCACTTGCGTCACCTTCGGAGACAGAAAGAGAAAGAAAAAAACAACAACAGCAGAGTGACACCTCTTCTCGAGCTGCCCGCGCGAGAGTTGCGCGGTGTCACGAAATCTCGCGGTTCTTCGAGGGAGCCGCGGGAGCCATTACAGCAACAGAATCTAGCTAATACTTCCGCATCTCTCTAGAGCAGCTGGATATAAACCGACGCAGGAGCCGAAAATCAGGTAAGTAATGAACGCGGAAGCCTTCGCGCGGCCGCTCTTATCTGCTTTGGAGACATTTTGGACGTAGCAGGCGCGACAACCACGTTAGCTTCCGTTGTTTGGCCTGGCCGGCTGCGATCCCCCTGTTAGCTTAGCCGTTAGCTTAGCTGTCGATTCAAACTTGAGACGAGCGCTTCTCTTCTTTATCCGGCGCCGCAGCGGTTCGTTCCGGCTCCTCAAGATGTCCGACAGCGACGACAGCGACTTCTCCGACAACCAGAGCGAGCGCAGCAGCGACGGGGAGGCCGAGGAGGTGGAGGAGAACGAGGTAGGCTAAGGCGGCCCCGGAGCTCGCAGCCCCGCGGGCGGCCGCAGGACGTAAACACGGCCGCCCGGCGGGGTCGAGCTGCACTCGGCTGATCACGGTCTCACATATGTTGCCGCTTTATTAGCATCACTGCTCTCTACTGCTCATGAAGCAGCAGCAGTCGTACTTCATGTTGAGCCGGAGGATTTAACATTATTAATGTGGCCTTAACAGTGACAACAACAATAGAGGGAAGGCGTTTAAGAAGTCACGTGTGTCCTCGTTTTCAGGAGGAGACGGCCAGCCCGGTGGGGAGTGACAAGGTAGCTGAGGAAGAGGGGGAGGACCTGGAGGATGAGGAGGAGTATGATGAAGAGGAGGAGGAGGACGACGACGACCGGCCGAGGAAGAAGCCCCGGCATGGAGGCTTCATCCTGGACGAAGCTGGTGCGAGCGGACGGACGCCTCCTGCTTCGCCCGTCGTCTTCTTCTTCTTCTTCTTGTCTTCTCCTTACTGTTGTTCCTCTCCTCTCTCATCTAGATGTGGACGACGAGTACGAGGATGAGGAGGACCAGTGGGAGGAAGGAGCCGAGGACATCCTGGAGAAAGGTGAGAAGACCTGAACACGTTGTTGTCGTCGTTGTTTGGGTGCAGACTGAAGCTCAATCAGCAGAGAGGCTCGACCAGTAACACAGTGCCGTCTGCGGCGTTGACCCGGAGCAGCGGCGGCAGAACGTTTGCTCGCGCACGTCTCAACGCTGGAATCTCTTCTAAGCGCGCGAGCGGCAGCCGGGCGTTCATAAACGACTGTAACGATGACGAGACCTAAGTTACGCGGTGAAGCGTCCCAGCGTGGCGCCGTCGGCCGGTGCTCGCGGTCTTTGGTTGATCCGTGGAGGAACCTGCGGCGCCGGCGCGGCCCGTTTGCGCCTTGCATGCTGAAGCTAACCAGTTACTGCCTGATAATCTGCCACCGGCTGCTCGACAGCTTCCACTTGCGTTGTTTTTTTTTTCTGCGGTTTCGCTTGTGAAAACTGCCGACAGACTCAAGTCGTGAGAGTAATAACCGAGGTTGGAGGCCCGCGCCCCTCGGGTGCAGGCTAACGTCCCCGCTATTATCGCAGCACGACCTTCCTGTTGAGAGAGGCTGTTACTCTACTGTACTTTTTTTTTCCACGAGTAAAAACTGGTCCCACTCCTTGAGTAGCTGCTCCACAGAAGGCCGGCCAGCTACTCTGAGGTACTAAAAGGTGGCGTGAAAGCACTGCAGACCAAACACTGCAAGGGCAGTCGTCACAGCATCATTGTGTCATCAGTGCACGAACGCCCTGAGCGCCGCCAACCCCGCCGCCAACCCCGCCGCCATTTCTCACCAACCAAACTATTGTAGTGGCCGCAATTTTCTTCTTCTTCTTTTTTTTTATTTTCAAAAACTGCAACCAGAAAGATCACACCGTGGTCGCTGGAGGAGCAAACCTTCCTCAGCTGATGTCACAGCAGTTTTGCAAGGCGTTGCTATGACAACCAGTTAGCTTGAGGTGGTACTAGCTTCAGAAAGTGAATGAAAAGTCACTGATACCAAAGGAGAGTAGAGCAGAGGAAGGGCGGCAGAATTCCTGCGGGGTCTTTACAGACTGGAAGGGTGTGAAACGATGCCAGGTTCACACCGCATGACTTCCTGTCCCGAGTCTGGCGCCTTGTGGTTGTTGTGGTAGACTGACTCAGCGACGTCAAGCGCCAGAGAAGGAAAATCACGCCGTCCACGGCAAGACGCCAAAGAAAGGGAGGGAACATACTTAAAGTCAGGCCAGTTTGTATCAGCCCGGAATCTTGGATCACACGGCTTCAGTGGGCTGTACGACCTTTGACCCTGGATTGGAGTGAGGGGAAGCTCCCATGACTGGACGTGGCCGTCGCATGTACAGAAATCACATTAAGTATTTACAGATGACAGTGACAACGGTTTGTTGATGAAAATAACACACGGCCAAGACGACAGCTGAAGGTGTCGCGGCGCCGCTGCCACCATACTTCCTGAAGCGGGCGGGACACGTAGAGGACATGAGCGAAGCTGAAATCCTTCGACTGCAACGACAAACTACGTCCGCGCTGCAGCTCCTCTTGTTGTCGTAACGCCTTTGCAGCTCTCACAAGCAGACTCCGCCCTCAGGTTGGGCCCTCACGCCACGTCCGGCTCCCTCGTGGGCCGACGGGGTCCGGCGCCTCGCCTAGCAGGCTAGCTATCCGCGATGCGTCAGTGTTGCCGTGCGCGAGCGTCGCCGGCGGGAAGCGGAGCCAAAAGAACTGTGTCGCTGGAACCTGGTCGCTGAAAGCAGACTCCAGACAGCTGTCAGCATGTTCACCGTCACCTGTTGTGTTTGCAGCCTAACCATGTTTGCTCTGATAAAGGAAGTGTCGGTTAGCGGCAGAGCGGCGGGGTTTTGGTGTAGAGGGGCTGTGAGGGGTCGGCCGGATGCAGCCTCGTCTGACTGAACTCTCTCTGTCTTACTGGTGCTCCTCTCCGTCGTGCATGTCCCTCTCCAGTTAACGGTAATTTTCCTCCAGACGCTCGTCCTCTCTGGTCCTCGCTTGCAGTCATGTGCATTTGAAGTAGAATGGACTCATCCATCAACCGAACCCCGCCCCGTTGTTACGTTGTAACATGTCCGAGTGTGTTAACCCCCCCATCTCATCTCAGCACAGCTGCACTTGTGAGTGTGTCGCCTAACACGAGGAAGCGCCGAGGGCAAATCATTATCGGCTGGCTCCAGTCAACGCGCTCCCAAGCAGCTTTTAGAGTCTTCAAATGAAGCTGCTTGTCAAACTTGGTAGATGGATATAGTTGGATGAAACCAGATTTGAACTTTCCTAAGTTTGAAAATTGACGTATGAGCTCTGTAGTGATGAAAAAAGCAGGAATCTTCCAGGTGGATACTCCAAAAATCAAAAAATCGCACAAAAACATGGGCAGGATCTCTGAGGTTTGACGTCGAAACACCTGGGTCATTCAGCGTTGAGGCCTTCACACGCCCAGCTGGTTTTATTTGAACGCGTCTGCCAAAGAAAATCATGAGAAGATGGAGCCAAACGCCAAATATGATGATGACAGGAGCAAAGTGTTCGTCCACCTCGGTTTGTCTCACCTTGTCCCACAGCGACACTGCCATAGTCTAGATCAGTGTACAGCGATTTCTGTTCATAATTAAGTAATTCATAATTGAATGTCCATTTCATTCATTAGGCATATTTGATATTCAGTCTTATTATAAATTATTGAACATGCGGTTGAATTTAAAGTTCCAGTAAAAGAAGGGAGAGGGATCCACATTCTTTGACATACTTGAACGTTCAAAAATGTAACGCAGTAGTTTGCTAGTTACTTTTATCATGCTGTAACAAAGTTACTAACTCAGTTGCTTTTTTGGCCAAGTATTTATAAAGTATTTATAATTTTTTTTTTAAAGAAACATGCCCAACGTTGCTTGTCATTGACCAATCACCAAAAAGCAAAATACCCCACCCAAACTGGCTCCATCCCAGGACTGTGGTCCTGGTGGGCCAATAACCAGACCTGTAAGTGAGGAGATCAGTAACGCTGCAGCTGATTGGACGGGTAAAAAACTGCTGACCAATCAACAGAGGAGAAGATGATGACTGAGAGAAACCATTTACATTTAAATATCCATTATTAAAAGCTGCAGTGCTAAGTAAACAAAATTGCGATTAACCAGCAAATTCATTAATTAGTTGTTGTTGTTGTTTTTTATCGATAATCGGCTTGAAACAAGTTACGCACAGAAACCTTCCGTAATAAATCCTGCACTTTTTTTGCGTTATTGCAAAATCTTGGCACTGCAACACCAAACGGAGACGTCGCGCTAGAAGGAAAAGAAGGCGCGGCGTCCGTCGGGAGAGTTTGTCCTGCTGGTGGAGGAACCGGAACCATCGCATACGCTCTCAGACCAAGTTCAGGAAGTTGAACAGAAACCCACAAGACTGCCGGTTGCATGTACGGCAGCTCAGAAGAGTCAAACAACCCTCTACCCCTCTCAGGCAGCATGTAAGCATGATGGACAGAACATGAGGTCGTATTTAGTTTTAAACAAAATACCAGCTGGGACTCGGAGTACGAAGGCCTCAATCTGAAGTGGCACCTAAGAACCACGTGATCATTTGCCTGAAGCTGCTACCTGCTGGGAGACTTGTCATTGCACTAACATGTGGGCGGAGCTAAAGCCGCATCATAGTAGAAACCAAATCAACGTGGGTGGGCGCAGACGTCAAGCACGGCGGCGAGGAGATTGGTCACGGCGGCGGTCACATGATCAGCTGACAGTTTTCAGTCGAGCATGAAGGTTCCCGTTAAAAGCTCGCGGCATTTAAGCTCACATCTTGAGTGTTTTTGATACAATATGATGTTCGATTATGCCAGCTGTCGCTCGTAGCAACAACCGACCACCACCACCGATGGCACCGACTCCGCAGCTCCGCTCGGCTTCACCGAGCTCAATCGTCAGTCTCGTTGTAACCCAACTGCTTTGGTTGACTCTCATGGCTCTCATAGTGTGTTTTAGTTAGCTACTAATTAGCAACCGCTGAAGCAGTGAGTGAACGACAGTGTTGCTCCGGATGTGTAAATGGGCATTTAACAACAGAAAAGCTGACCAATCATTTCTTAATCCCAGGACATCAATAAACGAAGCAAGATAGTGTTGCATGTGCTTTCCACTTTCTTGGCCTGAAGCCACGCCCCCTTTTTCATACCATCAAATAGCCAGTAAAAACTTAACTTATCAGATATTCTTGGGCACTTGAACAAGCATCAGTTTGATTAAAAAAAAACTACATGAAATGGCAAAAACCATCTCTGAGGAAAGATGACGAGAACATGATGTGGAGAATTCAGTTTGGGCCAAGCCCCACCCACTAACATGGAGGGGGGGGGGTTTATCAACTACAGTATACTGCAGCCAGCCACCAGGGGGAGATAGAGATTTTTGGGCTTCACCCTCGAGCACCGCCGCGCCATCCCGTTAGCGTGAGCGCGGTATCGACCGTGAGCTTGGTTTTGTTTCTACTATCCGTCATGCGTAGCTACATTGAGTCTCACCAGCCTCATCGCTTCTATGTGCTGCACAGTCGCCATTAATCCGTTTGTTCTTTCTGTTTTGTTTTTTTTCCCATCATGCTTTGTGTTGCCGCTGCCTGACTCCGCCCTGATGACTCTTTTGGTTTCTCCTCCTCCTCCTGCTCCTCCTCACCTGGCTGCCTCTCTCCTGTCGTCCTCATCATCTCCCCCTCTTCTTGTTTTCTTCCTCCTCTTTACTCTCCTCATCCTCCTCTCTTCTCCTGCTCTTCTCTATTTTCTCTATCCACCCACTCCTTTAACTTCACTCTTCCCCACTCACTCCTTATTCCTCTCCTTCATCTTCCTCTCATCCTTCCTCCTGTTCCTTTATATTTCCTTGTTCCTGTCTTCTTCTCTTAATTGCATTTGTCTGCTGTCTGTAATCCTGCTCCTCTTCCTCTCCTCCATTTTCTCCTCCTGTGCTCTTCCTCTTCTTTCCTCTTCTTTTTCTGTTCATCTCCTCTTTTCCTCCTCCTCCTGTCTTCTGCTTCTCCTCCTCCTTCCTTTCCTACCTTCTTCTCCTCTTCCTGTCTTTTTCCTCTCCTCCTCCTGTCCTCTTCTCCTGCTCCTCGTCCTCTTATCTTACATCCTCCATGTCTTCTACTGCTTCTCCTCTTCCTTCTTTTCCTACCTTCTTCTTCTCCTCTTCCTGTTTTCTTCTTCTCCTCCTCCTCCTGTCTTCTTCTCCCTCTTTTTTTCTGGGGTGGTTCCTGTGCAGAGGAGGCTGAAGGTGAGTTGACTTCGAATCAGATTCACCCTTTCAGATTAGATGAGTGAGAGTGAAGAACGAGTGTGACGCTCTGCCTCCCTCCCTCCCTGCTTCTCTCCCCAGTGTCGAACATCGACCACGTGGTTCTGGATGAAGATCATTCTGGATCCAGACGACTGCAGAACCTCTGGAGGTGACGATGCCTCAACACTAACCAGCCACATAAAGTCGACATCATGCGCTCAGCCCCGTTTAGCGTTTATATGTGTCTCCACCACATGAAGTAAATCCAGATCCACCAGTGTCAGACAATTCGTAGAAGAAACTGATCATCTCTTTATGAGAAAGCTGCCATGTTAGTGCATTAATGTCAACCACGCGACGCTGCCGTCCAGATCTTTGTCATGCGCTCATAAAGGCCTGCTGCAAGATTAAGATCAGAAGGTGAGCACAGCCATGCTGGTTACATCAGGAGTCAGACTGTTCATAGAGGGCCCGCTTTTCCTCTCATACTTGAGCCGCTGACATCAAAAGTTGTAACGTTTAATTCAGAGAAACCTGAAGCTTCAGTGTGGCTTCCTATTTCACGTCTGGAGAACAGATCAATTCAGAGTCAGAGTCCTGTAGGAGAAGAAGAACGTCCAGAAGAGCAACTCTGCCTCAGCCCGTCTTCCACAGTAAATGAAGTCCAGCAGTTTAAACGATACTAAACGTCTTAGACAAGCTTTTGTTTCCCTCAAATGTTTTTTTGCGATTTTTTTTTTTTTTTTTTTATTTTAAATTTTCTCCAAAAACAAACAAACCACATTCTGTCTATGTGCAGCTTATGAGCTTCAGATGGAGCGTTGCTCAACCATCTTCACCCTCGGTCGTGGTCTTCTGCTGTTGCTGTTGAAACAGCATGAAACAGGCAGCCAATCGGTGCGCAGGCTCAAACGGCGATCTGGTAGAAATCACATTTAGAGCGTCCTGGCCCGTAAACAGCATTTGCATTAAACTAGGTCAGCGGCAGATAAATGGTGCATTTGGTGTTCTGACGGCGTGTGTGTGTGTGTGTGTGATGCGTTGCAGGGACTCCAGGGAGGAGGCACTGGGCGAGTACTACATGAGGAAGTATGCCAAGTCCTCCGGAGGGGAGCAGTGAGTATCCTTCCATCATCTCCACCGCTAATGGCTTCAAGCTGGCAGCCAACTTCTAGTGATAGCTGATGGTCCTCTTTAAAGTTCTCTCTCACGCACACACACACACACACACACACACACACACACACACCTGCAGTTACTCAACAATAAGAGGGAGGCCCCGATTTCTCACGTGAGCCTAAACTTCAGGGTGATTCACCTTTCTAAACAGTAGGGAGGGGTATTATCAATCAGTGATCAATAACTGATGAGTCAGGTCGATCTAACATTCATATCTGAGCGGTTGTGCCGCGTCATGTTTAGTGGGCAGACAAACCTGAGCGCCGGTGCTGCCGTAGAAAGGGAAAGTTGACGGGGAGGCAGCTGGGGTCCAATCAGAGCGGCTGTTTGCAGCTGCTGGCCTGACCGTCGCCATGGCAGCGATGGCGTCTCACCCCAGAGCGCGCTGACATGCTCCCGCCTTCATCAACAGCCAGCAGACTGGAGCTACTCCAGTGTCTTCAGTGTGACAGCAGGAGGCCTTCAAGGTCCATTCCAGCCCTTCAGTAATATAGATTTATTGTGATCAACATTTGGCACGAATTCCGTCTAAAAGAGCCTGGATGATCTTTAGGACAAGCGCAGTGATGTTGCTTTAGCTAATGAAGAGGTCAGAGGTCGTCCTCCCCGGCCTTTACAAGCGTTTAACAGTGAAACAGCTGCTGCGGCGTGTTAGATCTTCTTGGAATAAAGATTCCGTGTTTTCTTCAGTGTCACTGATTGATCAGGAACATTTCTTCAAATGACCACGAACTCTTGTTTCCATTTCCTATCCCACCGCTGTCAATAAAAGTCGGCGCTTTCTGCCAGATGTTTCCTGTTAAAAGTCAGAATTTGCTTTAAGAGCTGAAGGTTTTATGAGCAGCAGCTTTAATCTTAACACCAGCGAGTCTTTGATCTGTGCCACATGAATCTGTTTGTGTTCTGGCGGTTTCTATCACTGTCACTGTCAAACCTCTGTTAAGATGCCCGATATTTATGAGCCTAAATTAGCACGCTAACAGAGCAAGTGGCGTGTAATAATGCGGGAACCTCCCTGACTGTCGGGTTTAATCTAGCAACAAGAGACGGGAATGTTTCAGGTAGCTTCGCCTCGAGTGTGTCACATCAAAAACTGCTGCTTTTCTTCTTCTGCGCTGTGCAGCTACTCCGGAGGGTCCGAGGAGCTCTCTGATGACATCACCCAGCAGCAGTTACTTCCTGGGGTCAAGTATGTAAACGCTTATCCACCAATCAGCAGCGAGGTGATAACGGGTCACAGGCAGACTGGGCTCGTCCTAAAAGCTAAAACCCTGTTTTGTCCTCATCAGGGATCCCAACCTGTGGACGGTCAAGTGCAAGGTGTGTGTTGTGTTTCACTGGCATCATCACAAGTGGGAACCACACACTCACTCACACACAAACAACACACACACACACCCTCACAATGTCCTGTCTTTCAGATCGGAGAGGAGAGGGCGACGGCCATCGCCTTGATGAGGAAGTTCATTGCCTACCAGTTCACTGACACAGTAAGAGCTCGAATGTTTGCGCTCTGATTGGCTAACGAGGCATCGTTAACTCTCAGTCAGGACCCCGATGAACAGACGAACGCCAAGGAGGCCAAAACCGCCGAGTCTGACTCCAGGTTCCTGATTGAAGTTGCTGCGTTTCATTGGTTCACCACAAAATGAATTTGAATGAAAATGGATGCTAAAATCAAAAAAGCTGAAACGGAGCGTAAACGTTAGAGAGCGACGGATGAAGGGAGCCCAGCAAGTTTTTTCAAAGGTAGAAAAAAGCTCAAATGAAGAACCAATTTGCTTTGAGGCCGAAGCTTGATGAGCTGACATCATAGAAGAAGTGGCGGACATCAAAGCACCTCCATTCAATTCAATGGCAAAATGTGATTTTTAAAAAAAAAAAAAAAAAGAAAGATTGAACGTTATTAGTTTAAATATAAAAGTATGAAGAAGTAGTTCAATTGTGAAAACATGCAAAGCTGAACTAGCTCACATCAAGGCATGTCCGTCCATTTAAGCGGAAAAATCAATTTCCTGGAGATGGCTTTTGTTTTAAAAAACATTCAAGGAAACATCTCCCAGTGTTCCCTGACAGCCGCGGGCTTTGGCCCTGGGTCGGCGTGAGCACCTTTCAGGAGCGCTCAAGCAGCTGAGGTGCTTTAAAGGTGAGTGTGGAGGAGGAGGAGGGCCCAGGCCTGTTGCCGCGGTGACGCAGGCTCCAGCCAATCAAGCCTCTTGTTTTCATGACTGAGCAAAAAAATCATGGCAGGGATTCTTCCCTGAACTTGGTGGCGTGTGAGTAGGGGCGGAGCCTCTAAAGCATCAGGGCCGATCACTTTATTTTGTGCCTTTGTACTAAAATAGCTGCAATAGTTGATATCGATGAGTCGGGAAGCTTTGATTTATGATTGTACAGGAGTGTGGATGGTTTCAAACGCTCGCGTTCCTGCCGAGGTGCTCGAGGTGCTCGAGTTCAGACTCGGCGGTAACCATGGCGATCCGTCTCACCCCGCAGCCCCTGCAGATCAAGTCGGTGGTGGCCCCCGACCACGTGAAGGGCTACATCTATGTGGAGTCGTACAAGCAGACGCACGTCAAGGCCGCCATCGAGGGCATCGGAAACCTGCGCATGGGCTTCTGGAACCAGCAGATGGTGCCCATCAAGGAGATGACGGACGTCCTCAAGGTCGTCAAGGAGGTCACCAACCTGAAGCCCAAGTCCTGGGTCAGGCTGAAGCGGGGCCTCTACAAAGATGACATCGCCCAGGTAACCGGCCGGTGGCGTCCGCCGCCGCAGTGATGAGATAATGTAGACGAGCGCCGTGCTGACTCAGCAGAGCAAAGGGGAGGGGCCACGGGCCTCACCGCTGAATCCACGCGTGACGCGCAGGAACGCTGAACGACGTCAGACACGCGTGCAGATGTTCCTCAACTGTCGTCCATCAAAGATGAGTGAATGTAGCAAACTCCAGACTTTGTTCCAGCTGGATTCAGTTATGTGTATGAAGAAGACGCATAACTGAGTCCAGCTGATTCATTTGCAAGGAAAAATAAATTTTCAATGAGGAGCTGAGATGATGAGACAGAGACACTTGATGATGATGATGAAAATGTGGTTTGGCTGCAGATGTTTATGTCTGATGGTCCTGCAGGTCGACTACGTGGAGCCCAGCCAGAACACCATCTCACTGAAGATGATCCCTCGCATAGACCTGGACCGCATCAAGGCCAAGATGAGCCTGGTAAACACACACACACACACACATGTGCACACACACACACGTGCACACACACTAATACAGTACCGCCTAACACCGCTCACTGTCTGTCCTGTAGAAAGACTGGTTTGCTAAGAGGAAGAAGTTCAAGAGACCTGCACAACGGCTGTTTGATGCTGAAAAGATCAGGTACACACACACACACACACACACACACACACACACACACACACACTTTGCATCAAGCAGGGACACACTGATATGAGTGAGTGTTGGGGTTCCAGAGTCTGATGGATGATGATCAGTCTGAGTCACACATAGATGGAGGTGTAAATATCTCTTTACAAACAGGGTTCTGGTGTCAGATGTGTTTGATATAAGCTGAAACATGTCACCGTTCTCAGCGATGTGTGGCTGACAGTCGGGTGTTTGATTGGCAGGTCCCTGGGAGGGGAGGTCAGCCATGACGGGGACTTCATGATCTTTGAGGGGAACCGTTACAGCCGCAAAGGCTTCCTGTTCAAGAGCTTCGCCATGTCGGCCGTGGTGAGCAGCTGCTCCTCCTCACCGAACCTCTTCACATGGATTGAACGCCGCCGCTGAGCCTGAGGTGCTCCTAACCGTTTGATGCGTTTCCTGTCCGGCAGATCACAGACGGCGTGAAGCCCACGCTGTCTGAGCTGGAGAAGTTCGAGGACCAGCCCGAAGGAATTGACCTGGAGGTGGTAACTGAGTCAGGTGTGTAGGTGTGGGCGTGCGTGCACGAGCTGTCATGGGTGAAGTGGTGCTCTGCATAAGGTGTGTGCTGAGTAAAGCTGTGTGTGTGTGTGTGTGTGTGTGTGTGTAGGTAAGGAGCGTGAACACAACCTGCAAGCTGGCGACAACGTGGAGGTGTGTGAGGGAGAGTTGATCAACCTGCAGGGGAAAATCCTCAGCGTGGACGGGAACAAGATCACCATCATGCCCAAACACGAGGACCTGAAGGTACACACACACACACACGCACGCACACACCTGGAATGCTTCCCTGACTCTAAACTGAGCCTGAAGTCAGTTCTACCTTGATCCTTCAACCCAGGTCTCGATTTTAAAGCTGCACATCAAAGGCATGTGGTCGAAAATGCTACACACAGTCTGTTTAGCACAGGGTCAGGTCTCTTCCATTCACAAGCGATGTCTCATTATCTCTCTCTCTGTGTGTGTGTGTGTGTGTGTGTGTGTGTGTGTGTGTGTGTGCGTGTGCGTGTGCGTGTTTGTGTTGTGTTGTGTTGCAGGACCCCCTGGAGTTTCCGGCTCACGAGTTGAAAAAGTATTTCCGGATGGGCGACCACGTGAAGGTGATCGCCGGGCGATACGAAGGAGACACGGGCCTCATAGTCCGGGTGGAGGAGAACTTTGTCATCCTCTTCTCTGACCTCACCATGCATGAGGTACTAGCACTGTGCCGGGACGTGCGTGCGTGCGTGCGTGCGTGCGCCTTTAATACAGTCGGACTATCAGTGACCTTTATCAGCTGGAATCTAGGAAGCTCATGTTCCTCAGTTGTTATTTGATCGACCAGCAAAACAACTTTAATGTATCTGACCTCAAAAGCCTCAGAAAACTTTTCTCAGGATCACCTGCTAGCTTTGTGTTTTGATGGCTTGTGTGTGTGTGTGCGTGCTTGCGTGCAGCTGAAGGTGTTGCCCAGAGATCTGCAGCTCTGCTCTGAAACGGCGTCCGGGGTGGACGCAGGCGGTCAGCACGAGTGGGGCGAGCTGGTCCAGCTGGACCCGCAGACGGTCGGCGTCATCGTCCGGCTGGAGCGGGAGACCTTCCAGGTGACGGCCGCCGGCCAACATCCGCGGCCTCCGCGCAGAGCCGCGGCGCTGCTCGCAGCAAAGTGACAGCAGCGGCTCCTCCCTCTTTCAGGTGTTGAACATGCACGGGAAGGTGCTGACGGTGCGCCACCAGGCGGTGAACCGCAGGAAGGACAACCGCTTCGCCGTGGCGCTGGACTCGGAGCAGAACAACATCCACGTCAAGGACATTGTGAAGGTCATCGACGGGCCGCACTCGGTGAGCGCGGCAGCCTCGGTGCATCAGTTTACACCAGTGGTGTAAATACTCGGAGCGTTACGCCATCACGGCGGCCTGGGGCTCGCACACCCTCCTCTCACGCTCCCGTCAAATAGGAAACAAGGAGTCATTGTACCACAAGAATAAGAAAGTCTTGTCTGTGTTGCTTCACACCCAGATACGCTGCTTCCATAGAGACCCATGACATCACCGCCGCTCTGAAAGAGAACGTTATAAAGTCTCCTCCTTCATTTCCTCCCGCAGGGCCGTGAAGGTGAGATCCGCCATCTGTTCCGCGGCTTCGCTTTCCTGCACTGTAAGAAGCTGGTGGAGAACGGAGGAATGTTCGTCTGCAAGACGCGGCACCTGGTGCTGGCGGGCGGCTCCAAGGTCAGAACGCAGAACCCACGGGCTTCCCGCTGGCCAGAGGCAGCCAGACCACGATTGTCATGCTCCGTCAGCCGGCTCAGGCTCCACTGTGAATCTGGACGTTTGCTTCTTTCAGCCCAGAGACGTGACCAACTTCACGGTGGGAGGATTTGCTCCCATGAGCCCCCGCATCAGCAGTCCCATGCACCACGGCGGAGGAGGTCAGTGCCTCGCCGCACCGCAGCACAACGCTACTCTACACTGTCACTCTATCACTCTATTACTCTGTCACTCTATTGCACTACTCTTCTCTGTGACTCTACTGGCTTTTTTTGGCTCTCCATTAGTAAAGTACCTGGTACCACTTCTTTAGCAGCTGCTCTCCTGGGTTTCCAAAAAAGGCCGACCAGGTACTATGAGGTACTAAAAGGTGACGTGAAAGCACTGCAGACCCCTGATTGGTCGTACATGTGAGGCACGCACGTAATACCATGAACAGCATGAACCTGTGCCGCCATTTTTTAAACAACCAAACTATGGTGGCGGCCGCAGTTCTGATTTTTACTTTCGAAAATGGCAAGACGATTGTCCATCGTTTCTTCTTCTCGTTGTTTCTCTCTGTGCCGCTATTTCTATGTGCTGTTGAAGATGTCGCCACAGCTTTTTTCACTGCTGCTATGACAACCACTTACACTATCATCTCGTGAAAACGACCCCTAGAAAAGGGGGAAAACGGTTGCGTTTAAATGAGGAAGCAGTGACGCACATCCCCATGTTTGCTTGTGGTAAGTCGACTCCTAGTCGTGCGATGCCTCGTGTCACGGTCCCAAAGGCGCAGATTGTAGATGTGCGATGTTGCTAAAACGACTTAAAGCAGATGGGTTTGGTTTTAAGACAAACACAGTAACGCGGATGAAGCCTCCGTCATGTCTTTGTTTTTGGGGATAATCCTTAACTCCATCAGCAACTTGCAAATATGCGTCATTCCAGATTCACACACTCACGCACTCAAGCTGCAACCGTTTACTCATAATATATGAAAAAAAATACAAAATGACTAGCTTGCAATTCAAACAGTGTAATATTTTTTCCTTTTTTTGGTGGATCACAGAGTGCCATTTTTGTAGTTCAATACTGATGTGGGTGTCGTTGTCCCCGCAGGCGCACAGCAGAGAGGGGGCGGCGGCGGAGGAATGGGGCGGGGGAGAGGACGGAGAGACAACGAGCTGATTGGTCAGACAGTCCGCATCTCCCAGGGCCCCTACAAAGGTAAGACTGGCCAATGATATAACCAGGAAGATGCCGCCGCCGCCAGTGCTGCTGGCGTTCAGGTTTAAGAGGAAACTGTCCTACTTTCCCAGGATACATCGGGGTGGTGAAGGACGCCACAGAGTCCACAGCCAGAGTTGAGCTACACTCCACCTGCCAGACCATCTCAGTGGACCGACAGCGCCTGACCACCATGTACGTGTCGCGGCTCTCCGCGCTGATTTGTCCTCAAATGACCTCAGGTCGTCTTTCAAGGGATAATTAGCCCGTCACTTTTCACGGTGTTTGAATCTCAGCACAGACGAGCAAAAGAAAACAAGCCAGGAATATGTTTGAAGTTGCACAAAAACCAAAATGAGGAGTGAAGTAGTTGAAATAAATGATAAAAGCATAACGGGATTTATTCCGTTTCCAGAGAGATTTCAGTAACACACATTTCTCAGATTGAAGGCGCAGCTGCGGTGTTTTCTGTAGGGACCAGGATTTCCCAGCATTCATTAGATCGCCAGAAAAGCCACAACCCTGTGCACTTCTGGTCCAGCCAAGCCTTCATCAGTTAATTGGACTTAGACCACCATAAATAAAATTTGTTATGATCAGAACTGTTTCACCTTAAACATAGATGTTCTTTCCTCAGCATGAGGTCATGAGTTTCTAACCTGGCTTTGATTAATTGGCCCCTGCAGGGGAGCCAAGAAGCACAGCGGGATGACCTCCACACATGGACGCACTCCCATGTATGGCTCGCAGACGCCCATGTACGTCACCGGCTCCCGGACGCCCATGTACGGCTCTCAGACGCCGCTGCACGACGGTAAGTCAGCACTCGCAAATAAAAAACCTCATCTTTAGTCAGAGAACGAGATCTGATTGGCTGATTGGCTCATGTCGATGGAAGCAGTGCAGCTAATAATAGCATGCTAAATTAACGTCTGTTTAGCTAGCATAACCATGTTGTGGAATATGTGTCGACGTACTGGCCAATCACAGGAGCTCATTCAGGAGAGGCTGATTCCACTCAAATGCGCCACTGAACAACGCAGGAGCTCGTTCCTGCCTGTAGCCGTCAGACTCTTATAGATACGTGCAGTAAATACACACAATGCAATTTTTCTGCAGACTACAATATCACCACATTCTGGATCTGCACTCATCGAAATGTCTGATATTGATAATGCTGGTGCCAGTTACATGCTGCTCTGCTCCACTGCATTTCAGTTCCACTTGATATAGTTTCTATTTACTTGTTGATATATTTGATTTGATTAACTGTTTTTCATATTGTTCTTATGTTCATGGGCTTACTTCTATTTTGGAATATTGTTATTTTCTTGGTACCTCCTTCCTGTAAATTTATATTTATACTGACATGGATAAACTGATCATACAATGTCCTCTGGGATTATTAAAGCATTTCTGATTCTGAACTTGCTATTAATCCAGTATGCTAATATCTAGTGGGAAAATGCAGTGTTAGCCTATAATAAATGTTAACCATAGATGTCATTGCTAACATTAGACTATTATTAGACTTATGTGCTATTTTATTGAAAAGCACTGTTATTCCAGTAGTGGAGCGCTGTTCCAGAAACTGGCGTTCCCTGTTCCCTGAGCAGGAAGTATCAGAACGTGACACCATGACTTTAAGGTCAAATGATTTGAATGATGATGCTTTAAACAGGAAGCCGTACACCTCATTATGGCTCTCAGACCCCTCTGCATGATGGGAGCAGGACGCCTGGTCAGAGTGGAGCTTGGGACCCCAGTAACCCCAACACACCCTCCAGGTGACACACGCGCGCACACACACACACACACACACATACACACGTTGCATGTTTAGTGCAAAGCTTAGAACCGGAGTTGTCGTCTCCCAGGAACGACGAGGAGTATGACTTCGGCTACGACGACGAGCCGTCCCCGTCTCCTCAAGGCTACGGAGGGACCCCGAACCCACAGACACCGGGTTACCCAGAAGTCCCCTCTCCACAGGTCAACCCTCAGTACAACCCTCAGACACCTGGCACGCCAGCTATGTGAGTGTCCACACCAGGCCTTTTCTCGGTACCAAGTATGGCACATTCAGTTCTTCACTTCCTGCTGGTTTCCGTCTCTGTGCAGGTACAACACTGAGCAATATTCTCCCTACGCCGCCCCGTCCCCTCAGGGCTCCTACCAGCCCAGCCCCAGTCCTCAGAGCTACCACCAGGTGGCGCCCTCCCCTGTTGGCTACCAGAACACACACTCTCCAGCCAGCTACCACCCGACGCCCTCCCCCATGGCCTATCAGGTAGTAAAGCCTGGTGGTTCCCATGTGATCAGACCACAAACGGGTGTTAATATTAATTACGACCCTTGTCGTTGCCACAGGCCAGTCCGAGCCCCAGTCCGGTGGGCTACAGCCCCATGACGCCCGGTGCGCCCTCTCCTGGAGGCTACAACCCTCACACCCCAGGTTCCAACATTGAGCAGGGCAGCAGCGACTGGGTGACCACCGACATCCTGGTCCGAGTGAAGGACTCCTTCATGGACCTGATGGGACAGACGGGCGTCATCAGGAGCGTCACGGTGAGAAACTCGTGGTCGCCGGTGTTTCAGCGTGGCACTTTTTAACACAACTAACCATAACTAGCTTCACTGATTATAATGGAAGCTCTGTTGCCATGGTAATTGGCGGTAGCAGAGCTGCTTTTAAGTTTATTCATTGCGAGTCTGAGAGAAAAGACGTGTTTAAACGTGCTCGCTTCACCGCTCAACTAACATGCTAGCTTCACTGGTCAGATAGATAAAATGCTAGCTTCAATGATAACATTGAGTACCATTAAGGTAGAAGCAATATAAATGTAAGCCCATTTACCGTTTGCCCATTTACTACTTCTCATTCTAAATGCTAGCTTCACCGCTCATTCAAAATCAGAATCAGAATATTTTATTGAGCCCCCAGGGGGAATTACTTTTGGTACAAATGCTCCATGCAAGAGTATAAGACGGTAAGAGGGGTAGTTGAAATGATTTAAGACAAACAAATGTTAGCTGCACTGTTCACCGACATGCTAGCTTCATTGCTCATCCATCATGCTAGCTGCACTGCTCGACAAGCATGCTAGCTCACTGCACGATAAGCGTGTTATCTTCCCTGCTCGACTAGCATGTTAGCTTCAGTGCTCGACAACTAGCATGCTAGCTTCACTACTTGACTAGCATGTTAGCTTCACTGCTCGACAACTAGCATGCTAGCTTCACTGCTCAGCTTGCTGAGTCCTCTGCAGTTTCTGTTGGATGTAAAACTCTCTCCTGTCTCTCAGTACTCGCCTCAGCAGTGTCTCGTGTGGTTTGGTACAAATTACATGGAAAACAGAGGTTGTTTTTACTCTGTTGAATACCAGTGTTGTGTAGTTCCTTTAATGACCCGAGTAAAATACTGAGTTGAGCCATGGTCCCGATAAGAACCTGATGGTCCGATAGTCGCTTGCCATGGGTCATTAAACACATCTGCTCCGAACCAGTCATGAAGATTAGGTGTAGTGCTTCACTTCTTCAGTCTCCAATAATGTGTGTGTGTGTGTGTGTGTGCGTGTGTGTGTGTGCGTGTGTGTGTGTGTGAGATGCAGGTGGGAATGTGTTCAGTGTTCATGCAGGAGTCGGAGAAGGTGGTGAGCATCAGCAGTGATCACCTGGAGCCCGTCACTCCCACTAAAAACAACAAGGTAACTGCTTCACCGCCGCCATCTTACCGCCGCCTCGGCGGCGCCTCAGACACGCCTCATCACTTAGACCAAAAAATCGTCCTCTTGAACTACAATTAATACGAATTTCCCTTTTCCGTGGAGTTTTTAATGTTCTGTGTTGCCTTTAGTGTTGATAATGTCATTGTTTGTTAGCCAATATTGGGAACCACTTTGTGGATTAGAATATAAATCTAGTAAACGTGAACGTGAGTCGAATGTTGAAATGAGTTTCCTCTGTGGCGGGAAGTGACCGCTAATTAGACAAAGATCAACTTTCAACACATCACCTCCTTAATATTCCGAAGAAAGCTGCAGAGTGACAGTCCGAGTGATGCGTCACTCCATGAGAACGCCATCGTCCGACGCCCCCTATGGGACCGATGATACAAAAACATGCACCACATTCGGTACATGATGAATATTAATAAAATATGATTTTAACAAGAAGCCCGACAGCCATGTCTTTCATGACTGAGTGTGTGGATGCTGCAGGAGACGGGCGTTGTAGACCGGGAATCCTTGACGTGAGATCTGGAGACCCTCAGGGTTCTATCAGGGGTCCTCTGCTAATGAATGTATAGTTCAGTTTCACTCAATTAATTACTGATCTGACCTTCAAATACAAAATTACATTTAAGATTAAAGTTTCCTTGTCATCTTGAAAATATTTTGTCATGTTTTAAGTTTCTTTTTGTATCATTTTACAAAATTCTTAATAGATTTCATCTAATTATTTTTGCCTTTCCCTTCATTTTTTGAGAGAGAAGTGCAGAAGTGTGTCGTTATTGTGAGCTGATATAAATCAGTGACGCTGGGTCACAGTTCTGGAGTGTTTAAACTAACCAACCGGAACGTCTCTAATTGTATCACATAACATCGCTCCAGTATATCAGATGAGGTCGGATCCGCCCAGGTTGACCTCATTCAGGTGGTTCTTAGATCGGATATCAGGAGCCTTGTTTGTAGCAGAGTCAACTGGAACGTCATGAAACTGAGTTTGTGCTGGTGGGCGCAGGTGAAGGTGATTCTGGGAGAAGATCGCGAGGCCACGGGGATCCTGCTGAGCATCGACGGCGACGACGGCATCGTCCGCATGGAGCTGGACGAGCAGCTGAAGATCCTCAACCTGAGGTTCCTGGGACGCCTCGAGCAATGAGGCCTGTGACTGCCCGCCAACATGGGCAGAGATTCATTACTTTGTTATATACATGCAGACACACACACACACACACACACACACACTCAGATTAGCATTCTCTTTTGTTAGGTTTTGTTGTGTTCTTACTCCCCTGGGTCTTGTTTTTAGTGCATTTTGAACGTTGTGTCAGTGCTTCCTGGCGCTTCGGGCGCCGGAGCGCCAGTCGCCAGTGTGATGCATCAAATAAACTGTCAACCAGCTGATCCCAGCGTCCGCACGAGTGTTTTTGGTCGCGCATTTCTGCAGCCGCGGCGTTTGTTCGCCAGTTTTCAGAAATGTTGCCGCAGCGCCCGCAGACGGCCGACTGGAGGTGGCGCTGGTCTGGATGAGGACGGCGCGTCAGCCCTCCATCATGAGGTCAGTCATGAGGTTTGTGTTCCGTCTCCATCGTCAGGTCAGAGTTTGAATAGTAACGGCTGCATCGCCGCCGTCTCCTCATGTTTTCTGGAGCTCGTCATCAGTGATGGAGAGAGGGCGTTACTTTCTCAGTCACGAGTCATCAAAATAGTTCCTGTTTCCATGGTTACAACGCTGTTAGTGTTACTGGCAATAAAAGGCGGCGCATTACTGTAACTAAACTCACTGAAGCCGTTTTCATCCGAGTGATCCGACCAGGCTCTCTCAGCCGCGGAGGAGGGAGGGGAGGGGGCGGGGCAACCACATAAGTGATGCTGATTGGATAAGGTTGAGTAACATTTCATAGTAAGCCAACCAGAGGCAGACACACACACACACACACACACACACACACACAGCAACAGCGAGCCCAGATCATCCAAAGGTGACATTTTTAAACAGGAAGTTCAGACATTAATTTCCCCTCATTGAGATAAAAGGCGAGAACATAAAGGTGAAACATGATGATGAGGAACAAAGTGTTTCTGCACCTCCGCTGGTCTCACGCTGGCCCACAGCATCGTTACTATAGTGCAGATCAGTACACTATGGTTTCTCTTAATTTATTATACTCAAATTCAATTTCATTAATTAATCATTTATTATTCAGCTGTAATTTGTCATACAGTTGAATCTAAAGTTCGAATAAAGATGGAGGATTCAAAATTATTGACATATTTGAAGATTTAAAAGTGTAACTCAATAGTTACTTTCCCTACTAACTAATTACTTTCATCATGCCCATTTACCATGGGCACAAACTTTTTGGGAGAAGTAACTAGTAACTTTGAATTATTACTCCTCTAAAGCAACGTGCCCAACACGGCTCATCACTCAACGCCATGACCAGACGAGCAGCGATTGGCTGCAGCGTGGCGCGGTTGTCCAGGAAACGAACTCAAGCTTCTGCCACGTCGCCATGACGACGCTCGCCCGCTCCCCGTCGTTTCCTGCCGAGCAGCGTTGAATCCATCAGTTCTTACGAGCCAAATCAAGTCTGGGATTTTCAGGGGGAAAAAACCGTTAACCGCGGTGTTGACCTACGACGACCAACCGCCAAAAAAAATATCACAGAAGAAGAATGGGAGAACGGCAACCAATGAGGACGCTCGCCTCACCAAGGCGCCTCAGCTGAGGATGGATGAGGACAAGCTTGTTTACAAGAAGTGAAAATTAGCCCTAATTCGCCAACGGATCTTTGGAGGACACCAAAGTCACCTGCACAGTTAGCAAAGACCAATTTAGCCACCACAGAAGAAGAAACTCATCCACCAATCGCCTCGAAGCAAAAACACCCCAGGACAGGACCAGGAGCTCAGCGGTTTTTGCATTTCGCTGCATTTCGCTGCAGATCAACGTTTTTGTCTCGCGTCTCCTGATCTCCTCGCGGCGGCTCAGACGCTCCTCCTCCTCTTCAGAAATAACCAATCACAGGAGAGCCCGCCCCCATCTTTCTGCTCTGGACTCTTCTGACCACGAGTCTCTCTTGAACTAGGGGGTATGTGTTTTTCTTTCCTCTTAACCTTTAACACCCCCAGTGCCACTCTCAGGTTCTTCTTGGCTCTGAGTGTGTCCCTTCGCCATCAGCCTTAAGTATCTGAGTAGCAACACCTGAGGATGGTCCTGGTTCTTGCCCTCCTCTCTGTTCTGTGACCTGCTCCACTCGCTTCTTTTCTTCCTGGATAGCGGCAGCGTAGCTCAGCAGCTCACCATCGTAATGTCTGGCTCTTGTTACGGCTTCTGATCCGTCCTTATCGGCCCGCTCGTGGTCGCTCACTTTCACGCACGACGCGGGCGCGTGAGCCTCCGTCACATCACACACCCTCTGGGACACACACACCCCTGCAGCAGACACCAACATGCACAACGTCGCTTTTCTCTTCTGCATCTGCACTCCAAGCGCTCACACACTCACTCATGTACGCATGGTCCCATTTAGGATTTACCAAAACGCGGATTCAACTTTGACGCAGCAAGATCAAGCTTCTCAACCTCAAGTGAACCCACATAAGGCCGTTCGTCCTTTGTCCACTTACTCATCAAAGAAGTAAAAGGAAGCACATATCACCATCCCTTAGCTGGGCCCAGCTCCCCTGCTGGAGTGTCTGGTTCCAAACATGCATGGAACTGATGGGAATCAGGATTATTTGTATTTGTCTTACTTGTAGACGCATCAGGTTTCTATTTAGTTTCGGATGCTTTTGTCTTTGCTCATGTCTCCGGTACAGGAGCTTTCTCTTTTGTTTTCACAGACCTGGACTGATGATCACCCACGATTGTTTCACTCACTCACCAACACGCTCAAGGAAAAACAACACATTTCAGCATGCACATGAAAAACCACACAGTTACTACTCCAACTGCATCATGAGCTCTTACTTGCATCCATTATCAAACCTCCTCCAGTCAAAATCTCTCTCAATCTTGAATCCTTCAACTTTTAACCTCCCTGGGTATTTACCAACGATGCGATGAATCATTCCACACACACACACACACACACACCGTCGCTCAGGAATTGTTTTCCTCTGAGACTTGCTCCCCGCCGGACCAGGGTCAGACAGCTTGTCGTGCACTTCCACAGACAAATACTTTTCAGTTTATCTAGAACATCATCCC
>CAAKHG010049579.1:36903-55588 GCA_901007715.1 Dactylopterus volitans | reverse complement strand
GGGGGGGGGGGGGGGGGGGAGGCCGTAGAGGGAGAGGGCGGAGGGGTGGACGAGCGCCTGCCAATACAGATAAATATTTTATCCTACAACACACAGAGTCACTGAGACTGGTGCCCAGAGGGGGAGGGAGGATGCACAGAGGAGGAGAGGAAGGGGGTGGTGGTGGTGGTGGGGGGGGGTCGAAAAAAAGCACAGAGCGGCAGAGAGAGAAGAATAAGAGCGCGAGAGAGCGAGAGAGAGAGAGAACGACGGGACAGCTTAGAGACAAAGCCAAGCCTGGGAGGTAAAGGTGTCCTTAACTCTCACATCGGCCGCCCGTGACGCTAACCCGGCCTGACGCGTTCACACACATGTCAGCCAAAGAGACACACCCACACAAACGCGCGCACACACAGATGTGGCGACACTTTCCCGTTATTGTCCCCCCCCTCTGACTCAACTCAAAACCTGGGAAGAGAGAGACAGCGGAAACACAAGAGAGGCAGGAGTTCAGGAGAGGCGGAGGAGGTGAGGGCAACAGGGGGGAGATGTCGTCCACAGCACTGACGGAAAAGCAGACGCGCGACACCGAGTACAACGCGAACATCAAGGTAAATAAGTTCACAAGTCCTAGGAAACTGCTACCCGTGGACGACGACGTTAAGACGCTGCCGATACGCAGATTCATCCAGATTGCAGTTACCTGAACACAAGAGACCCTTTTCCACCAGCATGGAACCTTTATTTCCAGGGATTTATTTACCAGGGTAAAAGAACCTCCTGGTAATCTGTGCGGTTTGCGTTCCCACCGCCCCTCGTTTAGCGCCGCCATCTTGACGTCCGTTCTTCCACAGACTCGTCGCCCGTCCACTTCGCTTCTCTTCTTTTGCTCCATTTTTCCCAAAGATCAAAACACGAACAGAGTGATGCTTGGAGGAAATTAAATAAACAGGTTTACAGCCGCACGCTTGATTAAACATGGCGGCTGCACGGAAGTCCTTCAGCACATAGCCCCGCCCCTAAAGAATTCCAGGGAATCTGAAAAGTTCTACCCCCCGACGAGATCCTTTTGGGGAAATTTTTGGGTTGAGGGAACACAAAAACTTTTTTCGAATGATAAAATTTCCTGCGGTGGAAAAGGGGCTGTAGACGCCCAGTCATCACACCCATATGTTTTTGGTTCATTAGTTTTAATCAGCCTCCTCGCTTCTCCACTGCCTGCTGACTTTCCACAAGAGTTTGGATCCTGGCTGTAGCTGTTTGCTCTCGTCCAGTCATGAGATCATTAGTGAGCTCGGGCACATTTGCTGGGTGTGAAGTTCTGGCTCGCAGTCGGCGTGCCAGTTCATCGCCAAGGCGTTAGGTGAGGCTGAGGTCGGGGCTCCGCGCAAGCCGGCCGAGGCTCAGCCAAGCCGCACTGGGAAAACCATGACCGGACTCCCAGCAAGCATTCCGACTGGATGGCGAATCAGCACCTCCGGCCCTGGAGGTCACTGAGGCGTCCAGTCGCCTGGCTGATATGGAGCGTTTCTGGCATCCAAAGTCCGGCCCGCGTTGTTTCGATGCCTCCTCGACACCAATCCACCCGAACAGTGTTTGGTTACATCTCAAATATGTTTTCCCAGGAATCAACATTCCCTGAAGATTAGATGACCCAGATAAAATCGCGCTGTGACTCGTCTATCTGACTGTTTGCCTGGGCTCGATCCGCGCTGCCACGCAAAGGCAGGAAAGGGCAAACTGTAAAGCACCGGTGTCCAAAATATCACTGCATGCCGTGGCATTAAGATTTCCCGGCGACTTGAACGGAGCGGCCCCGCCCAAAAGACTTAAAGATTTATGTGTATGTTAAAGTTCACCGGCAAGTTCCACTGTTCCATTAATAATTAAGGGCAGTTAACTGGAGTTATTTTCACTTCTCCCTTTTTTTACAAAGCATTCATAGATTTTTCTTTTTTACCCCGACACTGATGAAGCAGGAACAAACCCGACAGAGAGAACAGCTTGAGAGAGGACGGAATAATGCTAGACTTTTTCTGCGTGTGATCTTTGTGTGTGTGCGGGTTTGTGTGTGCGTGTGTGTGTGTGTGTGCGCGTGTGTCAATCAGGCAGTTGGTCTTTTTGTTTGTGTTCGCTCTTTCCCGTGGGGAGCAACTCCCTCCATCATTAGTGATAAACCAGCAGCAGTGAAAGGGCCAAGCCACAGTCTGAGCCCAGAGAGACAGATGAATATTTGATCAGCCATCCCCCCTTCTTTGCTTTGTGTACGTGCGTGTTTGTGTGTGTGTGTGTGTGTGTGTGAGTGAGTGAGTGAGTGTGTGTGTGTAAGAGGGAGACAGAGAGGGAGGGAGACAGGGAAGGGAGAGCGAGAAAGTGTGTTTTTCTCATCTGTCGCTGCTTCTTTTCTCTCCTTTTCTCACCTTCACCTCTCTCTTCACATCGCTCCTATCTTCGCGTCCTTTCTCTTTTCACCCCCCCCGACCATGAGATCCATTTTTTGAACTCCTCACCATTTCCACTTCTCCTCTCTCTCTTCCTCCCCGCGCTCCTTTAGGACTGTGCAGAGACCGAGGTGGACAGGAACAAGTGCTGCACTCTATGTAACATGTTCTTCACCTCCGCCATTGTGGCCCAGTCCCACTACCAGGGGAAAACGCACGCCAAGAGAGTCCGCCTGGTGCTGGGGGAACCGCCAAGCCTGCCCACAGCCATGACCAGCCCCACAAACACAGGTAGCTCGCCGCCTCCACCTGTCTCAGTCGGCTTGCGGCTGCTAAATGAGTCAAAGGATTGGATTTTTCTGCAGCTGAAGGTCAGACTTAGTTGAAAGTGTACAGCCTTCAGCCGGAACATTAAAACCGCTTAGTGTATACCACAGAATATAATGAAGGAACACACTGGGAGACGAAAGACGCCGTTGCTCCTTTTGTGATTGGTCGGCTGCCAATACGCACTGATCAGCCACAACATTAGAAGATCATGCAACAGCCCTGCAATAAATTCTCCCTCAATAAGGAGTTTTATGTTGATTTTTTTTTTTTTTTTATGGAATCTGTTTGAGAGAGGTGTTGACATATTTTAATGATTGTTAATGGGACTGTAGCTTGTGATGCTGTTGAACTGTACAGGATTATACTGAGAGGTGTCCCTAATATTCTGGCAGCCTAATGCATATGCGCAAAATATTAGGGACACCTCGTGTATATTTTCATCCCACTCATATGGACAAGGGTGAATATTAGGGACACCTCTCAGTACGACCGAGTGCAGGTCAACAGCGTCACAAATTGCAGTCCCAATAAGAATATGTCAGCACCTCTCTCAAAAAGATTTATTAAAAATTCAACATAAAACCCCTCGAAATGGGAGAATTTGTTGCTGTTGCATGATCGTATGTGGTAAACATGCAGTGGTTTTCATGCTACGGGAACGGAAAATATCAAACCTTTCGGCACCTGCCAATGAATATTATATCGCATTCTGATTGCAAATTTTACACTCAGACCCCGCTCTTCCCTCATGATGATTAACTTGGTTATGAAACACGTTTTGTCCCAAATTAGGTACCTCTGCTGCCATGCCACCCACAAATCCACACATCCACTTTTTGCGTCATGCATGACTTAAGTTGGAGCTATTTTTAGTTCAAAGCATATATTTTTATCTGAAGTGGATTTGGAAAGCTTTAGTCATGCCTCAGTCAAAACGTCTAGCCTGAGCATCAGAGGGAGGGAAAAAAGAAAAAAAAAAAAAAAGTGTCTGGAAACGCTAACATGCCAGAGGCGCAAGAAGTAAAACTTTGAAAACACACGCACACTCACACGCCGTCTCCCTCACACACGCACACATTAATTCAGAAAGGTCTTATGATTAATAAGACAATATCCATCCTCAAGTATATTTTTGTTCTCGCTCATGATTGTTTAAGCGTAATGTTTTGTTGTTGTGTTTTTTTCTCCCCCCACACCCCCAAGTGTCAGTGCTGGGGAGTTGTCTCCAGAGGAGCTTTGCATAATGTGATTTGAAATGGACTCAAACTTAAAAATTCGCCGAGCCACGAACACGCAGATTGCCACAGAATGCGGCGTCATAATCAAGCCAGCGAGTGACTTTTGCTAAACTTTGGCCTACTTTGGGAGAGTGTCCCTTCCGCACAGCCGCCGCGGACCTTCCACGGTTTTGTGACAGTGGGACCTGGAGGAAAAGGAACAAGTGAACGAGAGCGGGAGACGAGACGAAGGGGGGCGACCTGGGAGAAGAGAAGAAGAAGAGGATTTCAGGAGAGATTAAAGTCAAAAGTCGCCTTCATGATCACTCTAAGATGAGCGGCTCCACCGTAGATGCACAGCCGAGCTGACAGGCTTGTGCACACTCGGGTGGCACAGGAACACACGCACACGCGCGCAGTCATCAGACACACACACACGCGCGCGCGCGCGCGCGCGGAAGCACAGGAGGCCGGATGCACGCACGTTCATTCACTCGCATGTGAGGACACGCCGGCAAACATACATGAGCGCACTCACACGTACAAATCCCACGGTGGGGAGACAGCAAGGACCATGTGTGTCGGAGAAGCCCTCGAGAGGTAGAGAGTGTAGAATGTACCTGTGTGCCCTCCCCTTTCACACATCACATCCCCACACACTCCCCAAACACCCACCTCCTGCACACATACACACACACACACACACATTGTGCCCCACTCCGTGAAAAACACTTATTTCTGCTCCAATGTGCAGAGATCACACAGTTGGGAGAAAGGAAAGTGTGGGAAAACAAGGGAAGGAGATGAGAAAATATCCAATGAGCCATCTCTGCTGAGATATATAGATGCATGCATACTGTTTATGTTTACAGGGTATATACCATAGATGTTAAGGTGGACTTGTCTAGGGTTGAATAGCAGACAAATGAAATGACCATGACAGAGTTGCAGGATTGTTGAACTGTGGCAGAAGCAAACACGAGACACAAGCGGAGGGAATGTGAGTAGGTGTGGTTGGTGAGATGAGCAGGGACGCAGCCATAGATACAGTAACTATGCGAACAGAGCCTGAAGGCACATCAAGGTATGAGCGGCCAATCAGAACGGAGTCTGGAGTCAAGTCGACACGGGCACGCGCACGCACACGCACACACACGCACACACACACACACGCAGGCACAACTCGCATCCGCGGTCAACAGTTTATGCACGCTCCTGCACTCACAGCGAGGCCATGGTGAAAGAGATGATATGCAGGGGCTCAGCGCCGGTCAGCGAGACGCGAGCGTGCAACGTTCACAAGTGATTTCAAAGCGCTTCGACGAAAATAAACCTTTGTAAACATGTAAGATAGGTCACGAGGTTGAAGCTCCACGTTTTTTCGAGAGAATGTGAAAACGTGAAGAGTCTTTGAAAATCCTGTATTGCTGAGAAGATCTGACCTATATCTGCAAGAAAAGTACATATGCGTGCATAGAAAATGTTCAAATCGGTCCCGGCTGAAAACGAGTGATTGGCTGAAATCTGATCGACTTTGCACCTGAAGTGAACTGAACAATATCAGCCCGACCACGGAGCAAGATGTCATTTGCGACACGCGGATTTTCAGCTGCAGCGTTTGAAACATTTTACGAGCATTGAAAGCTCAGAATGTCATCGCCTTTAGGTCGAGCCTGCGGACGCGGTTCGTCCGTGCTTATGAGCGCGGCGTTGGGCCTCTGACGTCAGTGGTCTCCTTTTTTAGGGATATCTAGAGGGTTTGCTACTGTGCAGTCAAAGCCGGTATAAATCTATAGTCACTGACACGCCGTAGATGGCGGAGCGGCACATTTGGACATGCCATCTGGCATTAGGAGCTTTCTCACACAAGTTGGCTGTGGACCTTAACACCTCCTCCTTGTGTCCAAATAAACAATCTGAGCAGAAAATGATTTCTCTGGTGCACGTACAGTAACTTACACACAGCCGAGCCTATTCCGGTGCTTCATTCATATACACACACACACACACGCAAACACACACACACACACATTTTCTCAAGCGTGGATCACGCATTCAGTACGCCACCCAAACACCCACACGCACACACAGACACACGTGCAGCCAAATGCCCAAGTGCACCAACGCAGTCATCCCTGCGTGAGCCACAACCATGTCCTTTGGACATGTCAGTGCCTGTTGGCTATTAATGGGCAATCACCATGGTAACCAGTGTCATGTCATCAGCAGCAGGTCACCTGGAAGTCTGCCATTTCTTTCTTTTTCTTTTTTTCCCCTCATGGTGGAGAGGAGAGGAAGGGGAAGAAAAGAAAAGGATAGAAAAGGCAATAAGCAACGAGAGGGAAAGATGTTTGGGCGAAATGAAAAAAGATCAAGCAGAAAGGTTCATAAGTACAGTTGAGTTGATAAGAAGGAAGCCAGTTTCCATCACTTAAAGATTGGTCTCTGGGGTGCTGATGGCCTCCTCCCGACCCTCATCTGTGCTCCACAGATGTGGCCTCAAGCAATCTATTGCTCCTTGCTCTCCGTCTCGGTCGGTGTGATCTAAACATAGAGCATTCTAATGACCATGTGTGACTGTGTGTGCGCGAGCGTGTCTTTGAGAGTTTGCCTGTGAGACAGTGAGGATTGTGCATCTGTCTGAATGTGCATATATTAGATTTATTTATGAAAATGTTTTGGGTTTTTTTTTTTTTTAATTTGTCATTTTTACAGCAGAATTCTATTTGCATTGGATTTTGGGTTAACGTGCTCTCTCGCTCTCTTCTTTTTATACCCTCTTTTCCTTTTTTTCTCCAATCCTTCCCACCTACTCCTTACCTCTGACCCGCACCCTCCCACCCCCCCACAGATTCCTCCCCTTCCACTCCGGTACCCACAGATCTCACTGCGTGCCCTCCTCCCCCTGCCCTGCCCTGGCCCGCGGCAGTGGTCGGCGGGAATGGTGGAAGAGAAGCCGGGAAGTACTGCTGCCTCTGCGGAGCCTGGTTCAACAACCCACTGATGGCCCAGCAGCACTACGAGGGCAAGAAGCACCGCAGGAACGCAGCCAGAGCTCGCCTGGTGGAGCAGCTTGCCGGCAGTCTGGATGCCACGGAGAGCACAGGTCAGCTTCCTGGCCCCGCGCCGACGCAAGTAACAAGTGGAGGGCAGGGAAGGGGGAGGGGGGGGTATTGCTTTTTACGAGGAAAGACGATAAGGGGCAGATCACATTCAACATCTGTGGCCGTGAGCGCGTATTTGTGAAATGTTCAAGTGCCTTTCATTGTGGTGTGCGTTACAAAGATATCACACGGAGGTAAGTCACACCGCTCGGATAAAATTAGCGGCGTCAGCTTGTTACATCGACTCCGGCGCATTTCCTGTGCAACCGGGTGCAGGAACATGGCCCGCGCCGTGACTGACTCGTGTCCTTCAGCACATAAATCAGGTCGGAGCTTTCCCCCTGTGATCAATTATAATCCTTAAGATATCTGGAATAAGTTCCGATAATTGCTTTTAAATGCAGATGGAGATTTGAAACCTTTTACGGTTCAGCCACGGCATAAAGGGGCTTTGGGAGCACTGACCTTATTAGAGAGCCTGTCTTACAAGGGAGAGAGGAAAGGAAAGTTGCTTTGGAGTTGCATTTCGCAAAAAAAAAAAAAAAAAAAAAAAAGTGCGAGTGACTTTGGAGCTTGACCCATATTAGAGACTGAAAGTCTGCAGGTCTCAGCCTTTGCTGCACCAATTTTGACTCTAATGGAAATGTAATGCAAATCCCCTCGGGTGCTCTTTTAAAGTTGCCTCTGAAGAGTCTTAAGGGTCGGTCTGTGTCTAATGAGATAGCTGATCCATCATCCAAAGCAAATATTTGTCTCCCCCTAATTAACTCTGTGTCTCAGTCCAACTGAAATTTTGCCACATCTTATTCATCATCTCCTCGCTAACCTTTCCATGGCGGTTGTCTGGGGACATGGTCTCTTCTCGTTTCACACTTGTTATTCTGACGTGTGAAGCCGTCCGAGTCACAGGACCTCATTTCTGCATTTTATACCGAGAAAAAAATAAATCGTGCAGAAGCTCGGCTGGCTAAGAGGCAGCACGTCAAGACTCCTCTGCTGATGTTTAAACATAGACGGCGCACAGAAGGACCCACGACGGGTCCGGTCATGGTATCTGAGTGAGTGATTCAACTTCCCTTTACAATGCTAATCGCTAAAAACGAGATCAAATCACAGTTACATAACAGACAGTTTTTAATTAGTATTCATCTCCTTCTCCCACACACACACACACACACACACACGCACACACGCACACACTTCAAGCGTAGCAGAACAACTAGCACATTTCTACAAGAGGGATATTCCAGCGAAATTATTGATAGTATATAGTAAAGAAGTTTTCCTTTTAAAGTTACTGCAAGTGATATCATCGCATGTCATCCTCCTTCAGCAGGCAGCCCAACATGCACAGGCCACACAGCACCTCCACCACACACACACACGCACCCACACCCACACACACGCACACGCGCGCGCACACACACACACACACGTTTGGCACACGCGCACCGCACAGCATGCAAATCCTCCGTGAGCTGAAGCCGCGGCGTTCGCTGTGTGCTCCAGGTGCCATGACACAAACGATCATCTCAAGGAGCCAATCATATTAAAAGCATGAGTCATGTTGCCGCCTACACTGGCTCAGAGGCTTTAAGTGGTGTCATGTTGGATATCGTCCTCCATCCACACACTGTGACCCAGATCCCACAACCTCGCCTGTTGTTTGGGGGACATTTACATCCAAATCTCAGCATGTAGCTGCACAGCGACGCTTCAGAATTGTCAACGCGGAGCACACACACACACACACATACACACAAGACCGTACACAGCTTTCACGTTTGTGCGGCTTAAGCTGACATGTTGTCACTCACTGAGTGAGCGTCGCGGAAATCTATTAGCCGTCTCCCTTTCAAGGGTGATGAACTGGTCTAAGATTTCTAAATGAGCTCGCTGCTGACATGATCTCTCATATGCGCCATCAATCAAGTGTTTGTTCCAGAGCCTTCAGTCTGAAACACTTTGTTCATCCCGGCGCCGCTCTATTGTCATTTGTTCTCCACTGAGATACGTTTCCGCCGGTGCAGGATTCTCACATCTGATTGGCTTTTATCGCCACTCCGGGTGTGAAGTCACAGGTGTGCCGGGTGTAATCTCAGAGGGAAGTTGAGGCGGCAGCTGAGCCGCGAGGAGGGGAGGCGGGAGGAGGTGGATTCATCTCCGTCCTTTTGTCCTCCTGTTCACTTTGTTTTAGCGGTTTTCTCTTTGCGTTCCATAAATCTTTTTCAATCAGCCTTCCTGAGGCTCCACTCCGTCTTCGTTTGTTGTTGCCTTGTGTGAGAATGTGTGTGTGGACCACTCGGGGCTCTCATCCTGTCTCATCTGTCATCCTCATTAGCTCCCCGCGAGGCGCAGGTGCATTATATACACATCAGTGTTCCCCCCTGTCTCCAAACTATGGCTGCAGAGTCTGGTTGCGTCCTATTGATGATGGTGACCTTTTACTTGTATTTCTTTTTTTTTTGTCCATCTACCTCTCTCTTGCACCTCCCTCCCCACTCGCATGACCAAAACATTCCCCCATGACATTTGACATTGTTTGTCGTTGGGCTTTCCCCCCCCCGCGTAATCGCGTGGACAGGGTGAGGGGGAGATTATTTTTCCGCAGCTATAGGTGCCAGACAAAACCCTCGGAAATGAATTACGCAGGTGGACGAGGGAGTAGCGGCGGGGGCGGCTACCGATCGGGGACGGAGCCTGGCTGACTTCATCTTGCGTCTTGACATAAATCACGACAGGGGTAGAAAAACCCTCAAGACGGAACCGGAGCATTGTGTCCTCGCTCTCCGGAGACTGAGTGGAGAATTAGAGGCAGTGAGATAAGCGTCTCGGACTGGAGTGTTGTGTGGCTGCGTGCGCGTGTGTCTGTGTGTGTGTGTGCGTGTGTGTGCGTGTGTGTGTCTGTGTGGGGACCCGAGAGAGGGTGAGGTACCAAAGCAGAGAAAATTGCGTGTAATTGATGACTGTGCTCGAGTCAGGAGACGACAGGAGCGGCCTCCGATCCCCAGAGACGACGCTGCCACTAGCAGCTTTACATGCATCCAGACATACAACAATACTGTAGCCTGGTAGGACCTGGTATAAAGGCCCAGTATCAGTCAGGTCCGGGGCGTAGAAACGCAATGCTTTTCGGAAGTAAAATGTAACATATCCAAAAGTGTCAAGCGTTGAAATTTGTTTTATGCTTCGTTCCGGCAAAATTCTCTATTTAGCACTGTTGCAGCCATTTTTTGTCTGGGGGTTACATTAAGGACCCAACAAGGATTCGTTTTGCCATTAAGAAGTTAACAATTTTGAAATAATTTCTACCCGCTCAGATTCCCAGTGCGCACGCAGGGCGTGTATTTGCACTACTTAACTTTAGCTAAGCGTGTCGGATCTCCCACTAGCAATGTAAAACACTCCGTGGCGCGAGGAACTATTTTGGAATTCTCAAGACTGAGGAGGAGGCTGATGGAAGACGGTTAGAGGAGAATAAGAGCGAGCTGAGATACTTACATGCTGCTCGCGCCTCAGTCAGGGTCAGTCGAAGTTGGAGTCTGTTCAGCTCATTTTAAAACAGATTTCCATTCCTGTCTCTCCCAGTCTCAAAATCATATTTCCCCTCAAACAATGATACAATAGTGTCGTTTCTCTCATCGCTGACATGACAAACTGTTTCAGCGTTCCAGCATAGTTGTGCCAACAGAAGTTGCTGTTGCACAGCAAAAACACCTTGTTGATGCTTTAATAATGATATCGATCCGTTTGGAAATGAATGGTGATTACCTGTTTGGTTTATAAAATATCAGAACCTTGCAAAGAATCCCAGCAAACAGCCCAGAAAGGATTCGAGCAAACATCAAACATATACACACCTTACTTTAATGCTGGGTTCAGTCCAAAACCCAAATATATCGATTTTACAGTAATATGAAACAGAGAGAGAGGTGGTGAAACCTCAGTGGACAAGCCGGCACCAGAGAACATCCGAATATTGGCTTCTTAATGCCTCTGTTAGAGAAGGGCACCATCCCAGTCATGTAAATGCAACATTGCATTTGACCCATTGAGGCCTGGACTCCACTACACCTCTGAGGGGGGGAGCTGTGGTATCTGGCACCAAGATGTTAGCAACAGACCCTTTAAGTCCTGGAAGTTGCGAGGCTGGGCCTCCATGGATCTGATTTGCTTGTCCATTGCATGCCACAGATGCTTGATTGGATTGAGAAGTGGGGACTTTGGAGGCCAAGTCAACACCCTGAACTTGAACTTGAACTTGAACTTGTGGTTTTGTACCTCAAAGCGTTCCTGGACCATTTTTGCTCTGTGCCAGGAAGCATCATCTTCCTGAGAGAGGCCGCTGCCATCAGGGAGTACTGCTTCCATGAAAGGGTGCACATGGTCCGCAACAATGCTGACGTAGGTGCTACGTGTCAATGGCAGCACCCACCTGAATGGCACAACCCAAGGTTTCCCAGCAGAGCGCTGCCCAAAGCACTGCCTACTTGGCCTCTTCCCACGGTGCATCTTGGTGCCATGTGTTCCTCAGCTAAGCAACACTAGCCCACCCGGCTGTCCACATGACTACAGGGATCAGCATGGGCACCGTGACTGGTCTGCGGCTCCGCGCTGTGTATTCTGGCACCTTTCTATCAGAACCAGCATTCAATTTTTCAACATTTTGAGCTCCAGTAGCTCGTCTGTTGGATTGGACCAAACAAGCCAGCCTGTGCCCCCCCCACACATGCGTCAATGAGCCTTGGCAGCCCATCGCTACCTTTGATAGGTCCTGACCACTGCAGACCAGGAACACCCCACAACAGCTGCAGTTCTGGGGATGCTCTGACCCAGTTGTCTAGCCATCGCAATCTGGTCCTCGTCAAAGTCGCTCAAATCCTCACACTCGCCCATTTTTCCTGTCTCCAACACATCAACTTTGAGGACAAAATGTTCACTTGCTGCCTAATATATCGCAACCAGTGACAGATGCCATGGTACCCAAATATTCAGTGATATTCACTTCACCCGTCAGTGGTCAAAATGTTACGGCTGATCGGTGTATCTCTGAAATGCCTGGGAGGGGTTTTCTCTTACTTTATCTGACACAAATGGGTTTCAAGGGTGAACTGGTGAGAATTTGGTGATCAAATAGCTACACATTTGTTTTGCAGTAATTCAAGAATTCATATAATGTTGATTGTGAATTGCGTGAAATTCTGTAATAATCATACCGTATATATATGACAACATGTTTGCAGTATACAGTCATATACGTTGCATAATGTAAATATGAGGGGTTTGCGACAGGCATAAAACCACCATACAGTCATTTTGTTTTGAAAGAAAAAACTGCCCGTCAATCAACACATTCAACATAGCTCGATCTGACTTTTAATTTTTGTGAAGTGTTAAATGTGTTTATATTCTCTATAAGTGTTGTTTTTGTATCACCAGCATGAATACATCCTCTCTAACTGACTTGAAGAATTATTAATCAGGTTGGGTCCCTGAATAAACAACACAAAATAACGAGCTGTGGTCTTAACTCGAGAAAAGTAAAAATGATGTGTTCATTTCGTTTAAAAGCTTTCCAAAAAAAAAAGAAAAAAGTTGCTTTCCTGTGTATGATTAGAATTTTTTTGTATAAAACAGATGGTCTTTCCAATCGCTGGTAAGTTCCCCTGAAAAACTAATTAGTCCCTGTATAAGTCCTTCAAAGCTTGCTGGTTGGTTAAATTCCACTTGGATTCAGTCTGACTCTCACCCACTACTCAACCTCTCTCTGCTATGGTATTTGTGATATATTCCTGTGAGAGACGCTGCCCGGCCTGTTCTGCACACTGTTGGTTTTGATTGCATCTCAGTGGGCTCCATCTTGGATCCAGTTCCTTTTTAATCTCGCGGAGTACATGGTAAACTGATGGAGTATCCCAGCACAAAGGCTCTGGGGTAGTAAGAGCTCTAAAAACTATCATCCGTGCCTCCGCGGTGAATAAAATTAGAGGCTGAAGACTCTACAACGAGATTCTCCGTTGCAGTCGTCCAATAGGCAGGAAGCAGCAAATGAGGAAACTGCACCTTGAAATGATCTAAATGTAACATGATGTTCAGCGGTGATGGGTGGAGAGTGTGTTTAAAGCTCATTTCCTCCCTTTTCTTCTGAGAACCGTCCCAGTTTTTACCCAGCTATGGTCACGCAAAATCCCCCATATAAATAAACCCAGCTAGAACTTAGCCTAATAGAGGGGACCATGATCATCACGCTCCAAATGGGGCAGTAAACGTTGCTTGAAGATTAAAAAAAAAAGATGACACTGACCGAAACTTGCAGGAAGATTTCAGACTTCTTTGCGACCAAAAACATTTGAAAAGAACGTAATTTTCTCCCTTTCGTGTGCAGAGAATGCAGCTCATCATTTTTTGACAAACATTCAGTAGTCTGTATACCACGGGGACGGGAGATGGTGGGGTGTGTGCGTGTGTGTGCGTGTGTGTGCGTGTGTGCATGTGGTGGCGGTGGTGGGGGGGATCCTGTACATTAAACATCAGCCGCAAGCGTCTCCACACCCACAGCTCATCTCACCCCCTCTTTTCGCTCTCCCTGGCATGTCTTCTTGTGTAATTAACAAGGCTTTAGAACGACATCACAAACGCCGCTCGTGCTCACAAAAAAAAAAGGAAAAAAAAAAAAGACCCACATTCACAACACTTCCCCGCGCGCCGTCGCGCGCACATCTCCCCTGCATGTAATTAACATGGATTAGGGCGCAGCACGGTCTTACGCCGGAACTGCTTTACCGACCGAAACAGAGTGGCCGAGCATGCGACCGCGCGTTCAAACAGCCGGCATGTACGTGGTCTGGCACAAGCGCCGACCGGAGCATATTGTGGATCAGTGCCGCTCGGCCAGGCGTCGGGGACGGGTAGTGGTGATGGGGGGGGGGCGCGGGGACATCAATCAAACTAAAAGCAAAGGGAGCTTCCTTTGTGTGTCACATATGCGCATGAAACACACTTAATCCTGTACATTTGTGTACAAGAATAGACCTCTTTGTGTAATTCCTGCTGCAGTATAGAGTAGCAGGGGAGCGCAGGGGAAGGGAAAATGAGAGACTTATCGTTCCTTTCTTTTCTCCAATTAATTGCCTTTTCATTAGGAGAGAACAGTTATGGCATTTTGGCAGAGGAGGCTGTATTATCTCGTTTTTTCCCCTCTCTCTCTCTCTCTCTCACACACACACACGCGGACTCATAATATCAACATTTAAAGCGCAGACTCGAGGCGGCTAATTCGGTCGTGTTTTTATTGTAAATGACTGCCTGTCCTTAATCACCCCTGAAAACAGGCGGGAGGACGGCGGGATGGCGAGGAGAGGATATGCAACATTATGCAGCCCCGGCCCGGGCGAAATGACCTCCCACCACGCCTAACTACATTACAACTTCATCTCCCCATATACTTCACCAATTACTGCCACGGGGGGTTAAAAGGTGATGGAATACGCAGACAACTCATAAATCTCGGGGACGGTAATGACAGCACGGAAAAGGGCACCCACCCACACACACACACACAGACACACACGCGGGTGCAACCCATTTCAGTCACGACGCCCAACCGGAATTGCCCAGTCATGGTAAAAAAAAGAAAAAAAAAGAAAATGAAAATAAAAAAGAACAAGTAGGAGCAGGGAGGTGGGGTGTCGACCTTGAAGTAACAAGGTTGTTGGTTTCCAATTTCAGGCGGTGTCGGCGGCGCAAAAAAAAAAAAGAAAAAAAAAAAAGTGAGAAAAACAATTTCGCCGCAACTTGCAAATCAATACGCGTGCCCATTAAAGCGGAACGCCGCTGCTTCCTAACCAGCTTTGTATCATTAGTGAGGGCAGTGTAATGAATTGCCGCCGTTAATTTCGCATTGCCCGCCCCCAGACCTCGTTCTAAACATGTTCATGAGGTGGACCTGTGAACCACGGGTCGCGCTTCCCACATCGCCGTGGCGACCTCATCCAATACATCGCTGACATCAAATGTTGGATGACCAATAACTTTTTACAGCTCGGAGAGGACAAAGCTGAGATCCCGCTGGTCGTTCCCAAGGCTCCGAGGCCCCAGATTTACTCTCTGCCATCTCGGTTAGACACCGTAATTGTGCAAAGAACTTGGGTTTGATTCTGGATGCTGACCTCAACTTTCATAGGCACCAATATCGCTAAGGCTGCCCTTTATCACCGAAGTTACTATATAATAAAAGTTAGAAGCTCCCTGTCGGAGATCCTGAAAAACTGGCCGGCGCTTTTTATTTTTCAGTACACTTGATGTAATGCACTTCTCGCCGGACTGACAAGGCAAGCGATAAATAAGCCGCAGCCCAGTCAGCGCTGCTGCTGCTGCCAGAGTCTTAAAGAGAAACCCGGAGACTTGAACACATCACCCCCACTTTAACGTCTCTTCACTGGCTTCCAGTTTATTCTGAACGTCCTCTAATTGTTTTGAAACCTGCTGACGGCTCGGCGCGCTGACAGAACACGGGACTCTGACATCGCCAAGTAAAGGTTTCTTCATCAGCACATAATTGTTCATTTTGTTCATATTGGGTCTATTTCTATTTGTAATAATGCGTTATATTTTGGTGCCTCCTTCCTTCTATCTTTATTCACACTGACATGGAGCGACTGTGACCATGCAATTTTCTCCGGGATTAATAAAGCATTTCCGATTCTGATTCTGGTAAATACCAAATCAGCTTATGGTGCCGTCAGCCACTGCTTCCCTACCCAGTGGAATTCTCCGTCACTTGAATTAAGCTCTTCTACAACACTGCCTTCCTTTAAAAGTGAACTAAAAACCTTCCGTTTTGCACAAGATTTTCATTGGTCTTGATGTTTATTTTAGTTGGTAATAATTATCCCCTTCCTATTCCTTTTATTATCGTACCTTCTCACACGTTTGATCTGATATCAAGGGTTTTTATGTCTTGGCCATGTGCAGACTTTGCGTTTTTGTTACGTTTTGTTTTTCTTTAAAGCACTCTGAGCCTATGCGTGTTGTATGAAATGTATTAAAAATTGAGTTTTTCTCCAGAAGGTTAGGGCACCAGTTCCAATGTGTGATCCAATATACAGCATGTAGACAAAATGCTGATTTCTTCCAGCTATGAACAGCCTGTGAGTGGCCTTGGGGGGGGCGATGAGACCAGTGCATTGTTATTGCTGTAGGTTTTCCACCTTTTTCTAAACGGGAATACCAAAGTCTCTTTTCCCTGTTTTCTCTGGTCATGTATCACCTGTTTTTAGGTGTTTTTTGTTTTTTTTGTTTTTTTTAAATATGTCTTTCCAGCATAGAAATCCTTTTTTTCAGTTATGTGTCTAGTTTCACCTCCTATCTTCTCTGTCCTCCAGAAACAAGAAAAAAAAAATCGAAATTTGAAGAGACTTTGAAGAATGAACAGTGTAGGTCCAAAAAAAAAAAAAAAAAAACACCCTTACTGCACTGAGTTATACTAAGATGTGTCCTAATATGGCCACTCATACACATTACAGTGACAAAATATTAGGGACACCCTTCAGTATAGCCTAGCCCGGTTCTGGAGCATCACCAATTAATTTCATTCAAATATGTCAACACCTCTCTCAAACAGATTCATTAATTTATTGCGCAGATGTTGCATTATTTCCTACGCTAAACAGTGGGTTTGATGTTATCACTGAGTGGTGTATACTGGCCCTATACGCAGCCCTTATCTTCACAAGACTTTGACCTTTGACCCATGGCCACAAAAAAATCTAATCTCTTCATCCTTGAGCCCGAGTTGAGATTTGTGCCAAATCTGACGACTTTCTTCGCGTATCGCTTTCATAGGAACGGCACGGACGCGGGGACAGATGGAAGCCATTAAAACATTGGAAAAGCATAATTTGTCCCCTTTAAACAGCAGCATGCATTTTACATCGCTATCCCTCCTCCATCTTTTTATGCACATCTCATTTTTCACCAGAAACGTCCTCTTTTCACTCGCTCTGTCTACCTAAGCGTCCGCCCTCAGTCACCCACTCACAACCCCCCATCCCACCCCACTCCTCGACCCACTCTATCTCCATCCTCATCCATCTATTTTTGGGGGGTGAGGGGTGTGTTCATCTCGACCACCTGCAAACCCTCTAATTAGCTCACATCTGTGTCTCGAGCTGCACCATCTCAAGAAGACATTCACCAATACAATGCAGGCAGCCATGCACACTGTAACACACATGCTACACAGCCTACATTTCTTCTCCTGTCCTAATTCTCCAACCCTGTTGGAGTTCAAGCTTGAAAAGGCACCTTCACACACACAAACGCACGCACGCACACACACACACACACACGCGCACACAGGCGCCAGAAAGGCTGTGATCTAAAGATCTAAAAATGTAACTGGCTTTCTGCTAATGATTAGTATCATCAAATCTTTCTCCAGATGCAGTCTAATTAGGAAAATTACGCTGCAGCGCGCAGAGAAAATCTGAAGTTGCTCTCGCTGGCTTCGCTCCCGCCGCCGCCGCCGCTGATGTCGACGAGCGATGGCGACGGCTTTTGAAGATTTCTGTGCTCCGCACCTCTTGAAATTGCCCCCGCGAGTGACTGCTGTGCCCGTGTGTTTGTGTCTCCAGGGTTGCGCAGTAGTTACTCCTGCAGCGTCTGCAGCGTGGTCCTCAACTCCATCGAGCAGTACCACGCACACCTCCAGGGCTCCAAACACCAGAACAAGTGAGTACGCAGGCTCATCGTCGCGGCACATACATGTGGATGACTTCATAATGTGAAGCCAGCGTGAGTTAGCTGGAGGACTGCGTGTCCATCTTTGCTGGGGAAGTGAACCAGAGCGCCACCGCCCTCCTTTTTTTTTTTTTTTTTTTTTAACCTCCCGCTCCCATTTGAAGGGAGTGCGTGTCAGCGTTCACGGAAGCACCTGAGCTGCAAACATGCAACGGTCTGCATACGCAAACAGAAACAGCAACAGCGGTGCTGAAAGGTGGCGCCAGCAAGCGTGTTAATACTTCCGTGGATCAGGTTCAAGTTTGGCACAAACTGCTGAGGGCTGAAGAGAAAATGCGAGAGATGCATGTTCTATCATTAACGTGATTAAGATGGATCCAACCCAGACACTTTTAGAAACACTTTGTTTTTTTTTCCGTGTGAGACAAGCAAAGGTTATAGCATTAAGCAATTCAATACCGTCTCCTAGAAATGGCAGTGATAGACAATCCGCAGCATAGAGATAATGAGGAGGTGTTGTTTATGAATATGTCAGGTCATATAAATTGTCTCTCCACAATTCTCAGTACTAGTTGTGTTTCCATATCTACTTGTGTAACACAGCATTCGCTCCTTTTCGCAATTAAAGCATGACAAAATGCTGCTGGTTATGTTCAGAAGTTCACCGCGCTTTGTTAAAGAAAGAATTGCTGCCACCATGCAATTCTGCGTTATGCTTCATTATTTGGTGGCCTATGACACAGTGGAAAAAAAGAAATCTTGCAAAAGTCAGGATTGCTTCAAGCTAAAAAAAAAAAAAAAAAAAAAAACGGTCAGGTCTTTAAAACCTATAAATAGCTGATGAGCCAAATGGCCTTTCTGCCTATATGATGGA
>CAAKHG010049579.1:24565-36883 GCA_901007715.1 Dactylopterus volitans | reverse complement strand
AAAAAAAAAAAAAAATTTTAAAAAAAAAAAATGCATTCAAAAGAAAAAAAAAAAAAAAAAAAAAAAAAAAAAAACGGTCAGGTCTTTAAAACCTATAAATAGCTGATGAGCCAAATGGCCTTTCTGCCTATATGATGGAGGGGGCAAAAAAGAACACTGGACATAGATGGACCTCCTGTAGGCTTGCTGAAAAATTAATGAAAAGTCAAAAATAAAGTGAAACAAGTTGCCGGGCTCCTCTTTGCTGGTCCGCCGGCCTTCATGAAAGCCAGCCTGGCAGTGTTTAGCAGGACCTTGGCGACTTAGGAGAAATGAACTCTCCAAAACAAACGATGAAATCAGATGGCCTACTCGGCAGAACGGTCAAAGTGAGTTAGTGATATCCACCAGAGGAAGAGGCCTGTGATACGGAACAGTTGCGTTTCATGCATTTACCATGAGCCAGCCATGAGCGTGGTTACAGGCGGTGTGTTTTTCCCTGCCCACGCAGGTGTCTCCGTGTTTAAAGCAGCGTGTCGGAAATTAAGCGCATTAAGAGGGGCGCGCTTGTAAGATAATGACTTCTTTTTTTTGGGGGGGGGGGGGAGGGGTACGAGACATCTGTATCAATGCGCCCCGGAGCGTGGCACGTCTGGGTGGCACACGCACCAAAGTTCTGCGGATAGGTTCAGTCTCTGGCGCAGGAAAGCGTGGTGCGGTGAGAGAACAAGCGGGAAACGCCGTGAAGGATGAAGCGGAGAGCAAATAACGGGACACGTTTCATTTCAGCCAGTTGTAAATTCCAAACGCCGGCTTTTATGAGAGCCATCATGTCAGCTCTGTTAGCTGCAGCAGACGGTGCAGCAGAATATTGTCTGAACTGTGCCCAGGCGGGATGTGAATGCAGAAGCTCCCATTCTACCATGCCACACTCGTGGGTAAGAATAACCGTTCCAGAAATGAGCCAATTTGGTAATAATCTGTGCCCAGAGCAATGTTTCTAGAAATTAAGGAAAAATTTGTTCAGAATCCATGACATTTGATTCTAGGTTGTTGTTGTTTTTGTCACGTCAAAAACTGCAGTGATGGATTTAGTCTGGATTCCAGGATATTTGTGGGACGTTGCCTTTGACTAATTTCAACTAAAAATGTACTATTTTGTCATTTATTTAACTTACACCAAGAAATAAAAAAAATAATAATAATAAAAAAAAACATGCGGCTGGCATGTGTGTCGGAACCAAAACAGAAGAAAAATCATTCAGCGATAAAACCTGCAGAAGTGAACCGTGATTCTGGGCTTCGAAGCTCAAATCGGAAATTGCAAACGGACTAAAATGGGTGATCTAATCAATTTCATCTGATGTATCTTTTTAGGTACATATATATTGGTAGAAGCTAGTCTTTAGTAAAACTGGCATGCGAAGTCCGCAAACTTAAAACCGTGTCGTCAGATTTGGAAAAAAAAAGTACTCAAGTGTCAGGTGAAACCGAAGGAACTGATGTCCAAAGCGGGCAGTTAGTTGTTCCTTAACAACCGCATGCCAGGGAGCATGAGAGTGCACGCGTGATGCGGCTCACACAGTAAGTCAGCATGCATATCTACATAGAGGGAGCATCAACGGGATGTGACTGCGGAGACGCGGCGGGCTTCTGCGCGGCGGCTGTAATTCATGGCAGCCGAGGTGGCTCATGACTCTCCCCGCGTCAGTTTTACTGGCATAAAGCGGAAAAGAGGGCTGACACACTGGAATAGTCGTGTTTGTGACAGCGACAGAGAGAGTGAGCGGGACGGATAGACGCGAGACAGAGAGAGAGAGAGAGAGTATGTACCATAAACAAAGTCAGACAGATGGGCAGAGACGAAGCGAGACGGGGGATACGCAACGCATGAGGCATAAGGGGAAGGAGAAGGGCAGAGAGATGGCAAAAGACCAAATTGATAAGTGGAGACGTGTAGTATTACTGACAGAAACAGGATGGATGAGAGGCAAAGGAAAGGTGGAGAGAGCCAGAGGAACCCCGGCAAAATTGCAGTCGAAAGAAAATCTCCTTAAACTGAACTGGGAAGTGGAGCCACAGCGATAACAAGCAGGGGTTTGTTTTTTTTATTTTGTTTTTTTTTTAGTGGACATTTATGTGAATCTGGCATTGCTCATAGCTGCAAGGCTTTACTCCCGAGGATGGATTGACAAGAGAATCAAGGGGAGGGAGGAGGAGAGGGGGGAGGAGGGCAGGAGGGGGGGTGATGGCTACAGATGCGCATGAGTAGCGGTCGGCGGGCAGAAGTGAGGAAGTCCATCATCCACCTTGTCACACGGGCTCCAAGGAGGTGGAGGAGATTTGGAAGGCGCGTTTGCAAGACTGAATTACATGGGAACTGCTCCTGGATATGGGGAACAGGGCAGACGGTGTCGCTATTTTAGAGCGCACAATTACAGAAGGTGGCTTTGTGTGATTTGATGACGGAGCCAAAGCCGGGATGCTTCCTTCATCTAAAGCGGCCGGCTTCGGCTCTATGCGCTCGGTCTCAGACTTTGAGGCATCACCTGTTTATATACCCATAGAGAGGCTTGTTTGTTACTGCAACCACCGACTCAGATAAGCCAGTTGCAATGATAGGATTTCTTTAGGAGAATATACAGTGTATAGGTATAAACTTATTTTAGGGAGCAATTTAAAAGAGGTTGCTAAACAAGTGACACAGATATTTGTGTGATAATTTGTCACCGTGACTCAAAGTAATCTTGATTTAATGTTAACGAGAGGTTAATTTTGCCAGCAAGTGAAATACATGCACTCATACATTACCCTGTGTTCTGATTTCATGGTAATTGATTTCCTCGCTTCTACCTGCCCCAATTTTGACATCAATATGGGTCATGAGAACCTGTTCTCATCCAAGTTAGTCAAATGCGGACGCTTCCAGCCTCTCAAATACCGGCGCTTAGTCACGCCCTCTCACATCTTAAACAGGCACACAAAGCACCATCCGCTGTCGGCGTGAGGCGCGGCGGCCTTCCTAATCGCTCTAATGTGACACAATCCTCCCGGTATTAGACTTCCTCATTTGCGAGGAGTCTCCAGCGTCCACTGTGGCCGTGATCAGCCGCGGCGCGTCCCAGCCCATCCCAGCCACTCATTGCCTATTACATTTCAGTCCCATAATTTAGACCTGCTCATGTTTTGGGAAAGATGGAGGCCTTATCTTTACGTCGGCGTCGCTGCGCCGCCCGCCGCTTCTCCTGCGGTCACATATGCATCATGCGTCAGTGTCACGGGGAGGCAGATGTGACAAAGAGTCGGGCTCGGCATGAATGGTGTCATCGCTCCCTTGGTGATTGTTCGGCTGTCAATATACATCGATCAGCCATAGCATCAAAACCGCTGCATGTTTACCATAAAAGATAATGTCACAGCACTGCAATACATCGTCCCCTCAGGAGGAGTTTTATGTTAAATCTTTATTGAGTCTGTTGACTGTTGAACTCTGAGAGGTGTTATGATCGTTATTGGGACTGTAATTTGTGATGCTGCACTGGAGCCGCACTGGGTGGTACTGAGCGGGGTCCCTAAAGTTTTGGTCATCTCACTCATATGCTTTAGGGTGACAGAATATTAGGTGCACCTCAAACAGCCTCACAAATGACGGTCCCAATAACAATCCTTCAAACATGTCAACACCTCTCCCAGGCAGATGCAACAAAAATTCGACATCAAGCTCCTCCTGAAGGGAGACTTGATCGCAAGGCTGATGCATTGTGTTCTGTGGCAAACATGCAGTTGTCATAATGTGATGGCTGTTCGGCGTATGCGCGACATATTCATTTCGTTTCAAGTAAAATGGTTAAAGATTTTTATTCGGATAAATGAGGCGACACAATGGTAGTTGAGCCTACGGCCCACTGATACAAGCCTTTGCGTTTACGATTAAAAACAGATTGAAGCAGCCTGATATTTGCGGTGACATTTGCAGAAAAGAAAAGAAAAAAAGTTGCTGCAGATGCAAATCAACCCTTTCTCGCCGCCACAGCTTCACAATAAAATCATTTATCTGATGAAACATGACTTTTATTTTGAATTAGCTGCAGGATATGTGTTTGTGAGAGATAGCTCAACACGGAGCGCGTCTGTTTAAAAAAAAAAAAAATCGGTCTGCCAAAAAAAACAGGACAGTTGTGATTTTCTGCGTTATTTGATGGTGGATCAGTTGGAAATATTGCAGGAATTAATGCAACAGAAAAGGAGCCGCCACATTTATCCAGCTTTGTTAAATGGAGCAGAATTGTTTCACTAGCTATTTAAGTCTTCCCTGCACCAGGCCCTGCTCAAATAAGGACATAAATGCTTGAGCTAACAAACGCATACATTGCAAATAATATTTTTAACAAGGGCTGCGAGTGAGCTTTCACTTTTGAAGTATTCTAAATGAGCCCAGATGCAACGAGCCCCCTACTTTTCTCTTGCACATACACGATGAGCCCGAATATTTCTCACATTCGGGACATTTCCGTCACGTTTCTGCGGCCCAAACCTTATTTCATACCGAGTGTAATGTGATTTTTTTTATGTAGCTGAGTGGCGCGGCGGTAAAGTTGTTAGATCAAATTACATCCGATTGTATTTGAAAAGAGCCTTGCCTCACATTTAAATGCCACACTGCTATGAATTATGGGTATTTCCTTCAAGCAGTGTGTGCAGGGTTGTAGAGTTACAGATAGTGTGCATGAAGTGTGAAAAAGTCCATGAGAGAGCCCCCAGAGCGCCAGCGATTTTTACAGTGCGAAGGCCCCCAATCCTTGCAGACATATTGCAAGTGCACACCGAATTTGCTTAAGTCTGCGAGAGGGAACACCGGCGCTGGAAATAAGCCTCGCTCCGGCTCTGTTACGCCGCTTCATCGATCCACCGGGACACGAAAGAACAAGAGTGAAGTTTCCGCCCCATCGGCCTCACTTCCCCTGCCCTCTCGGCCCGTCACTCAGGTGAAACACAAGACGGGTGCGCGAGTGTGTCTCGGAGAAACCACTTTAGGGCCTAACTCGCACTCGCTCACACGCACGCCCTCCCCTCCCCTTAAAAAAAAAAAATCACTGCGCGGTCCGGCCCAGCCTTTTCGCAACACAAGAGTTAAATGAGGACATCACATGATCGCATATTAAGCCCCCCCCCCCGACCCTCCTGTCAGGCTGTATTGCGCCGTACATTGCGCAAAGTGTCACTTTCCTGCTGACACAGGAATGTAAACACACTCATGCATGCACTAGACAAGCTCTGAGGCACTGGGCGAGTTTTCGAAATATGGGGACATAAAGGTCCACGGGCTATGTGTTTGTGTGAGTGCATTAGTTTCGGTTTATTTTTGGGGCACACGACATGAAAACAAACAGTAAGCCAAGAACAAGCTGTCTGATTATGGAGCGTTGTGCCCGCACAGATATGTTTTTGTGTATTCGTGTTTTAGCTCCGCGCCGCTAATGCAGACATGTTTGTTCGGGCACACGCGAGACCGGCTTATTCAGATCGCTCCATTCAGATCTCGGGGTCGGGCAAGGCTTTTGCCAAAATGATGCGAGCTCTCCCGTCCCACCTTTGAGAGTGTGTTTGTGTGGTCCTGTGTGTGTGATTTCACGTTCTCGGATAAGCTTTGGGTGGGGGGTTTTGTGCGAGGAGCTTTTCTGGAGGATGAGGGGGGGGAAAAAAAAGAGCATGGCTGACGGTGGCGGGGATTAGCTCTCAGTGAGGGAACATCTATGAAAACTGAGTGTGTGTGTGCGTGTGCGCGTGTGAGAGAGAGATTTTTTGGCATTAGTAATGTGCCATCGTAAAAATAACAACAGATTTCTCTCATCTTTAAGCAGCTGGATGTGTCTATCTCCCGGCAATCCTTATATTTGCCACACATCTGCTTGGTGCGGCATCAGCTGCGGGTCATTTGAAACGCCGCAGACTCCACACAGATGCACCAGACTGGTTGCTGTAATTGGACCTGTGCGGCACGACGACAGCGTGGATGTTAACCAGATCGACTTGGCAGGACGTGCCCACAGTTTACAGCATGTCGCAAATTAAACCAGCGCACTTAGCTGGCCGGCAGACAGAGACACGAGTGGGCAGCAGATAAAGCTGCACCCGAAAAAAAAAAAAAGAAAAAAAGAAAAAGGAACAATAAATCCCTGTGAAGCTGCTGACATAAGTGCTCTTGAAAATTAGCAGCCGGTTTTGAAATCGTGAAAATTAAAGAGCATAATGTTTTAATGTTTTCACGGGTGACCGAGTGAGGAAAGGCGGTAGTTAATCCAGTTTAGTAATTGTCATTGTAGCATGTTCTCCGAAATTCATATCACTGCAGTGATGGAAATTAAAAAAAAATACTTATTTTGAGGACTTTGAGGATTCAGCACTTTATATTGTTATGAGCTTCTTGCATAAACATAGACTGTGGACAAGAAGTGGATGTAACCGCCGTAACATCAACCACTGATATGTGGACTTCATGCCTGTAGTTTGGTATTTCAGCCACAAGTGACTCTGTTTGCTTGAGAGAGTGGAGCCGTTAGCATAGCAGTCGCTAAGCTAGCCCCCAGCCCTAGCCAGCTCGCTTGGTCGGCAAGATGCGGCTATGATTAATGTTATGTGTCACGTTAGCTGCAAAAATGACCAGATTTTTTTTTTTTTTATAGCCAACTACTCAGAGTGACTCGTAATTCAACCTTACTCCGAAGGACATTCAGTATTCTTAGGCCGATCGAAAACAAACCTGGAGGTCTGAAAGCAAAATGTGAAACCCCATTTCCAAAAACGTTGTGACGTGACATTGCAAATGGAAGGAGTGTGTTTGCCAAACAGAGCGTTGTTAAAAGAGTCCATTCCGCGAATATTCATATGATTTTCGAAAAACCAATTCAAATGTTAACTTTGTGCTATTTTCAATTAGATGGGGGGGGGGTGGCGGAGGGTTCAGTCTTTTATCATTAGACTCTGTTTCTGTGTGCATTTCAGACGGCAACTTTCAGGACTGTAGAACTTTGGATTGGAATTTTTGTTAGACGGCAGAAACGGGAACAAAACTCTTGTTCAAAAGCGAAACAGCAGAGCTGGAACTGAGCTCGTTTCTCCTCCCGGGACGGGAAAAAAAAAGCATTACATAATCTATTGTGCTGTCTACTCCGGATCATGGAGATGCCGAAATGACTGGACGCCACCACAATGCTAAAAGCTGCGGCCGCTTCGACTTACATTCGGCGGGAGATGTTTGCTGGCTCGACTGCGGGAACTGCAGAGAGAAAGGGACGTTTTAATAAATGTGTCTGAGCACGTATTGTAATTGCCGTTGTTGTCGTTATGTCAATTAGCCATCCTGTGTAAATATATGCAACCTTGGCCTCTCTTGAGAGAAGAGGCCTTGAAATGGGGGAAATAAATAAAGCTTAGCTAGCTACAAATGGAAATAATGTGCTGCGTATTTTCAGCGCTCGCATAGATACCGTTTATCCTCAACGCTTCTTTTATGTTGTGGTAGGAATGTAAGAAAGCCGGCCATCCCGCCGCTGAAAGGAATCTCGATCGGCTTTACGAACGCGACCGCTCTGGCTCGATGAAACATTCGTGTACCTTTTAGCGCAGATGTTTCCGCCATTGTTGGCGCCTGTGTCGAAATGCGCGCGCCGAGCCAATATCTGCACCGAGGCGTGCTGACTTATCAAAAATCTTATTTCAAACGCTCTCCTGTGTCTGGCCCGCCGTTATGATGGGAAACTCAGAAGTTTGACGCGCACAAAGCGCTGCCAGACAGCTCGCAGTCGCATCCTCAATGTCACCATGGCCGCTGTTATATAACCATTAACCGGCAAAAATTGTATTTGCCATGCCTCAAACGTGTTGTGTTTTTTCTTCTTCCCAGTGAAGCATTCAAATAAAAATGAGAAGAACAAGAGGGGGCATGAGTTAGCTCCTTGGAGTCCATAAGAGAAACCAGAGCAACCAGTAAAGCAAGGTTAACTGGATGGGAGTTGCTCGGCATGGCTGTATCACTGATGATCAATGACCTGTATGATATTATTCATGTCCACTTTGCTCCCTGAGACCGTCCGGCCTTTGCTCTCCTGGTGCTGCTTCATTACATGTCGCCGACCTCTGACCACGTCTTTATGTGTGTTTACACGCGCAGTCTGCGCTTGTGTGTGTGTGTGTGTGTGTGTATGCGAGTGGTGTGATGCCGGCGCCGATGCCAACGCAGGCCCCAAGGGTGTGATGGTGAGGTCGGGGACAATCCATTTAGCCTACTCACCCTGGTAATTATTCAGCATCAGAATCAGTGAGGACACGCACACGCACGCTCACGCACAAACTCACAGACACACACAAACTAGGAAACAAACTAATGCATATTTAAGAGGTGTGGGGGGGGGGGCAGCAAAGAGTGTGAGAGATTACAGCGCTTACTGTAAAATAGCTCAATGCAAATGGTTGGGCTATCGACGTGCTAATAGGAGAGGCTTGCTGCATGTACTGTATGTGTGTGTCATGCGCTCTGTGTGAGAGAGTGTGTGTGTGTGTGTGTGTGTGTGTGTGTGTGTGTGTGTGTGTGTGTGTTTGTACTTGTGACATATTTAACATAAAAAAAAAAAAAGAAAACAGCATTTTCCAACAAAATAGGATTTTTTTTTTTTTTTTTGAAAAGTCGTAACATTTTGGCCAGCGTTCTCGACTGCAAAGGCCAGTTTGAGGGCTAATACTTAGCTTTAGGTTACGGGTAAAAAAAAAATTGGGTTTAGTTTAGGGTCAGGTGCTCATTTGAGAGGGTTCAGCATGGTGACCCGCAGGGGCAAATGTGCTGCGACGGCCCGCAGCGCTTCCATTAGGAGAAACGAACGTTGGAAGAAGAAAAACAAAAAATACAAAACACATTCAGCAACAAATGTGCCGCCAATGCGACAAACTGCTGCAGGAAGCCACAACTAATGAATTAACAGCAAATAATTACAGAAATGCAGCACAAACAAAGTCTGAAAACAAATGCGGGAGAAAAACGCGCTTCAAATCCCAACACAGCGATTGTGCTCCGGGCCTCCGGGGGGCGCTAAAGTGGTGCGCACCCACAACTGGCCAACGATTGTCACGTTATCTGCTTTTTCACATCAGAATCGGCTGCTTCCCCTTGTCATGCGCCGTGTTATGATGAACTTTAGATTTTTGGCGACAAATGCTAAAGACGTCTCACTGGGAAATTGAAATCGACACCTTTCACGGTTTTCCAACATCCGGCTGTCAATTAAATATGATTTTGCTTTGTGAAAAAAAGGCAAGGACGCACATACAGGACTTTGCAGGGAAAGTATACAGTTTTAACAAGCCAAGTGAAAAATGGGACTCTATATCTATATAGCCAACCAATCCATATATATACACACACACACACCGATCAGCCATAACATTAAAACTAGTGCGTGTTTAGCACAGAATATAGTGAAAAAGCCCTGGAATAAATTCTCCCTTCAGGAGGAGCTTTGTGTTGGTTTGACTTGTGATGCCGTTGAACTGGACTGGGTTACTATGCGAAAGGTGTCCCTAATATTAAGGCCATGCGTATGAGTGGGACACATAAATATTTTTTCTTTTTTTTTTAAAATCGTTTGGCATAAATAACTGACAGCGAGTGAACATATTAATGCACGTTCTCATGAAGACTGGACGGCCGTGCCACGGAGTGTGTGTGTGTGTTGTTCACACAAGGTAGCACTGCAGGCTAAAAATGCATCACATGCTGCGATCAGCCCTTTTTTTTCTTCTTCTTCTTTCAAATCAAACATGTTCCGTAAAACCTTTAACAGCCCTTCAGATAAACGGTCCGGAAAGTTTGAAGTCTCGAAAAAGTTTTTTTTTTTTTTTTTTAAAAACAGGAACAGAAAAATCACAGCTCAAAGAAATCAAGGAACAATAAGCATGAGCACTAACGACCCGGCGGCATGAAAATCCATGCAAGATGGCGGCGGCAGTAACAACAGTGTTAGGGCGAGCAGCATGAAAGCGAATCCAAGTGGGGTCTAATAAGACGTCTCCCGTGAGGAGAATGAGTTTTTCACGTCAATACCCTCGCTCTGCCTTCAACACCGGCTCACCCCGCATTCAGACGGTCCTCCCCCCACCGCGGCACCGGGTCCATAGACCTGGTTGGCAGCCGGAGTTTAAACGCGCGCGGCTCCGCTGGCGGCCAAATTAAGTTGCGTAAGCGATGAGCCGCCTTGTCTGAGATGACGCAAAGACCAAACTAATCAAGTCTTTTTTTATTTTTAGAGGGCCCCCCCCCCACCAAAAAAAAAAAAAAAAAGCCCACAAATCGGATCACCTCGGTGGGCTGTTACAGTCAGTACAGTCAGTGACAGGCACTTTCCTTCATAATATTGCCATTATACGTGACACTGTGGTGTTTTAGCCTTAGACGATAATCCACTAATACCAGCATTGTAGCGTCACCTATTATTAACCTTGGAAACATTAATATTTCATGTGCCGCCATTCATTATGCCTCGCACTGCTCGTTTCCGACTGGTCCAAGGATATGTCACATTGTGTTTTTTCCAGGTGACTGCACGGCTCTGACGCAACCGCCCCTCGCCGGCATGAATGTTTCAATTACTCGAATGGAACACGCATTTTGGCCATTTCAATGGCGGCTGATTGTGTTCGCCGCATTAGTCATTTTCAGTGTAAATGCTGTGAGGGGAAAAATAACCCACACAGAGTCCTCCATTTTGCACGAGAGCTTTCTGCCTGTGAAGTGGTGAATCAGGTACAGTATGTTTCACCAGTTAAGGGCAGCAAATTGTTTCCCGTTTTCATGAGCAAAAAAAACAAAACAAACGACCCTGGCAAAAGTCTGTGGTATTGACTGGCAAGAGGATCCAAAGAACTTGGATAATAAGTTAGAAAATCCTTTATTGCTTCATGGATGAAACCATTGTGTCTCCAGGTGCATTGAAAACTGTTGGAACAGCAAAAAGGACCAGCACAACCAATCCACCGTACACAATGAAACGCATTAGCCTGCAAAAACGAGCAAAGATTGACCCAAAAAAAAAAAAATCAAAAAAAAAAAATCAAAAACTGCTAATGTTGATAGAAAATCTTCTGGCCAAGACGTCCACTGGTATGAGTAAACAGCAATATAAAGGAAACATGTAAAAGCAGGTCCTGTAGAGGTCAGAGCCAACGTCCACGCGCGATCAGGAATCAACACCGCAGGAGGAGGTAATACATCTTATTTGTGGGCGCCTTTCATGACACTCAAGGTCAGCTGGCATAAGAATAAACACATTAAAAATTGAAAAATATAAATATAAAAAGTACATTAAAAATACATTAAAACCTTGGGGGGAAAAAAAATACAAACTATAGGAGACAGCGGGTACGTTCACAGGGAGTGTGCGAGTGCAGGCGGGCGAGTTTTGAGCTTTAAATTGCGAGAGAATCTGCGTTGCGGAGGAGGGGCAGTGAGTTCGGGGGGGGGTAATTGATGATTTTCAACACCCGGATGAAACTGTATATAAATAAATAATAAAAAACAGTGTGGCTAAGGATGCGCACATGATAAAGCAACATAGTGTACAAGGTAGCGTGTGCAGACACTAGAAATATGCCAAGGCTGAGAGGCGCGTACAGACACACACACACACACACACACGCACGCACACGCACGCACACGCACGCACACGCACGCACACGCACGCACACGCACACACCTTCAGACAGCAGAAATGCGCCGAGACCCAGAGGTGAGTCCCATCATTTCAAAAATAGTGATGTAGTATGTGTCATAGCAATATAATGTCACGCACCTGCAGCGCAAACTTGCCCTAAAACCCTAATTAGGTGGGGAAAAAAAGATAGTAATGATTCAGAGCATGTCAGTTTATCCATGAATTAATAAAAGGCCTTTAACATCATTATCAGACTGCCTTGGTACCCCTCATCAGACTGCCAATCAACAGCATGGACTTTTGTTCATAAAAATGATGGCTGGTCCGTCTTACTGTCGTCCTGTCGCTGATTTATTAGGTCGCTCATATGCTCGAAAATGTCCGTCATCCACCGCTGGCGCTGCCGCGCCTCATAAGGAGCTACTCTTCCGGCGGCGGCCTTAAATCAAGAATAAAATATGCATTAAGCAGGTCTTTCGACATCCTCTGCCGGACTGACAGTGAGCGGCGAGGTGCGTTGTCTATGTATGTCGAGCCCGGTGTCGCTCATCGGCCCGTGAGGGCCCCCCGCTGTTGTCCAGGAACCGATGAGACGCCAGGGGGAGGCAGCTTCCTTCCTCTTTTTTTTTTTTTTTTTTTT